>JAVXUO010000730.1:0-102933 GCA_033065855.1 Escallonia rubra | reverse complement strand
TTGATCAATCACATCCATATCCTTGAAACCCAAAAGCCTTTTTCTTCTCCTCTATTCCTAAAAAGTAGTTTGTTAATATACTTATAATATGACTTGAAGTCCTAATAGTTAGTGCAATTATAATACAACTTAAAATCCTCGTTGCTAACACAATCATAATAAAATCTGAATTCCTAATCCTAGTCCAAGTCAAAATCTCTTTCAATGCCTAACTTAATCACATTAGCCACTAATAATATCAAATACTTATTTTGTTACTAAAGGACTTCCAAATAAATTCTTTAAGGTCCATTACTTAATTCAAAGTCATACTACTATTCTAATTAATATTTACTAAAATAAGATATGCGGTGTTACATTCTCCCCACCTTATAAAAATTTCATCATTGAAATTTGGTGTTTATTATTGCTGTTCTTACTCTTAGTCATGTCCGATCTTGGAAATCCACCGACATATACCTCAAGTGCGTATATAGCTAGATCTATTGAAATGATTGGCAACCAATCTAAATACAATTTCGAGCGGTTTTCTTTTTCCAAAGTATTTGCAATAAAGGTTTCAAAGTATAAGGTTGTCTGATATGTATTTAACACAATTCAATCTACCGATAAATGTGGTCATAAATATCAATATCCTTAAATCACAAGCTCCGACACACTGTAAATGCTATTTCTACATCTTACCCTATCTCATTTATTGTGACACCCTGAACCCAGGTGACATCACCGGGCTGAGTTATCGATCACAATCACATTCAAAACCCTGTGCTGAGTACAGAGCAGCTACATCCTCATACATCATTAATAGACGCTTCAAAATGTGCCCTTACAAATTTTTTTCTTACAAACATACATCACTGCAGCGGAAGACTTTCAAGTCTTTAAACAACATGAATGTTTACAACCTAATATATGACTGTAGTCGTAGGACTCTTAACAACCTATCTCGCAACTCAATCTTTATACCACCATTCCTAGCTGGTCTTACCTCACACAACTGATCCCCTTGCTTAACTTTTAAAAGGTGGGTCTTGGAAGGCTGATTGATGGCGATTGTGGTTTGTAGAGGTTGATTTGAGGCGGTGGGTGAATTGGACAGGTGGTGGGTTGATTGGACGTAGTGGTAGGCTGATCAGTGGTGGTGAAAGGCTGTTCTGATGGTGGTTAATGGCGACGGTTGCAGTGGTGTTGGGTAATAGTTTGTCGCAAACAAGAATCTTATATATCTTATTCCAGATTTTGAACCCCAAATTCAAATTTTTATATTTGTTCATTTGGTTTGTTGAATCGTGATGGTTTGTTGCAAGTGATTGGAGTGAAAAAGTTGTGACAATTGATTGGGGTAAAAAGGCTAAAGAAATGTGAGAAAATTGAAGAACACGGTTATGGTGGAATATGATTATGGCATGGCCATGGCTGGTTTGTAGGGGTGTGTTGATGGGAGTGTGTGTGTATGTTGTCTCTCTGTGTGTTGAACCTGAAGAAATGTAAAGGGATGATGGCAGTGGGGCTGTATGGTGAGTTGAAGGGACAAGGACTGACATTACATTCCTAAGTGATGGGCATTCTGGTCTTTTCATCTTTCAGTATTTTTGTTCGGTCAAGTGGCATAAGTGCTATTTGTTCCACCTAATAGACACACGTGTAATTTTACCCTAACCTCATGGTCATGGGTGCAATTAACCCTATAGTTTTCTTAACTATCAAAACCTTGTGCCATATGTAACTTTTGTTTCCTGTGTATGTTGATGATTTTGGTCTTTGTTTGATGAATGATTTGTGTTATAAATTATTCTTGATAAACTTTTGTTGAGTTTATATTTATA
Organism: Escallonia rubra; assembly: GCA_033065855.1. Classification (NCBI taxonomy): domain Eukaryota; kingdom Viridiplantae; phylum Streptophyta; class Magnoliopsida; order Escalloniales; family Escalloniaceae; genus Escallonia; species Escallonia rubra. The sequence goes on along the minus strand of JAVXUO010000730.1, from coordinate 101,107 downwards.
TTAAACCTCTAATGCGTATGTATACATATAAGGTAAAAAATGTAGGTTTGTGAACATTATTGAAATTACTTAGTTCATTATTATTATTGATAGTATAGATTTCATTATTATTGAAATTACTTAGTTCACACATTTATTTCATAGTATAGATTTCAAAAGGACACACATAGTTACACATGCATATGGTATTTTTAGATGAGAAGGTTTTGTATTATCATATAAGTCAGTCTTAAAAATAAAAGTCCTCGTTGTACTACTAAGATTAACAAGGTCATGCTACGTTAAAATAAAAGAGAGCTTTAGAGTACACTATCAAGAGAAATTTAAAATACACTATAGATTTTTTTTAATTGAAAAGTAGAAAAAAGAAAGTATAATTAAGATTTTAGACAAATTGTACGCGAACGTTGGAACTTAAGATTAAAAAGTTGAAAAAAGACTTGCTTTGTATTTTAATTTTAAACTAAGAGATACAAGAAAATTTTACTCCCTTCGTCCCAAATTATTTGATTATATAGATTGCACGCTTATTTAGGATATGAGTCTTATTACATGAGTTTCTCATTCTATCCCCCGGAGGGGGGGGGGGGGGATGAAGATAGTGGTCAATAAAAAGAAATTGGTTGGTTAATGATTAAATATGAAGAGATAAGTAGAATAAAAAAAAGTGTACGAAGGGTAAACATATAAAAACACTTACATAATCTTTCTTAATGTGAAAACTGATCAATTTTTTTGGGACATCCCAAAACGAAATATGATAAAAAAAAATTAGGATAGAGGGAGTAACAAAAGTAAATAAACTGCAGGGTATATTTTTTGACCCCCCATAACCACCGCTACAAGAAATGTCCATCACTGTACAGAAAGAAAGAAGACGGATAATGAATGATACTGAAAATATAAGTAATGATATTTTGAACTTTAGTGGTGATGCTTGTAGAAAAAAGTACCAAAATTCTGAAAGTAAACAATAGAAAAACTTTGGAAAGATCATTGAAAGTTAGGGCTACTAAATTTGTTGCCTAAGCAGTTCAATTTCTATATGTGTCCTGCTAGATCTTTTGAGTTCGCTTGATTCTTGATTTTAAAAATGCAACATTTAAGCTCATAACCCATTTTGTCTTACAAACTTTGTTATACATTATTAATCATAACTTCTTTCTTAATATCACTTAACTATAATTCAAACTTTTTCTCAATTTCACTTCCTATACTTATATATATCACATCGAAACATATTACTGGAAATTAGACAACTCAAATATATACACTTGACATTAATTATCTCTAAACACTTTTTCACTTTTATTATTGCACAATCAAACTTGTAGTATTTCGTAAGAGTTTGATATTTGTGGAAGATGTTTGAGATTAATTACAATATCAGTGTACCTTTGATAACAAGACATAATATGAAACAGTCAGGATTCTTTTTAGTGGCAACTCGATGTGATGAAAGAAATAAATATGATAAATAGTGAAAAATATTGGGAATAATTAGCGTGAAAAATTCGGGTTTGAAAGTAAGACCATATTTTGTGCAATTAATTTTTTATACTTCGAGTCGTTGATTAGCAGTTAACAATGATTTATTATTATAGTTTAGTTATAATAGTCGTATTGATTAATTTCAATTATTTTTTTCACCAATGTTCACAATATTTTTATTTCAATTACTATATAACGTGATTTTCCTAACTAGTTAACAGTAAAACTACAAATTTGCAATTGCCATGTCTGTCCAATTTCCGAAATGTCCTTCTAGATGACATATCTCCCTACAATTCTTCAGCTGAAGTTTTACTATTCTCCTCAAAATAGGAGAGCAGAGGTCAAAATATGTCAATTAGATTTTTGGGTTGGGTTGTGGTTGGAGAGTGATGATGGATAAGTTATGGTAGGCGGTCCAAGCAAGTTTGAATTGTTCTTCTGCATGTGATATGAAAAGTCAATCATGATTTCTCTTATGTACTGTAGACAATGAGAAATGAAGAATTAATCTTGCACGAGTCTGTCATGAGAAGCATAAAGATTTGGATGAGTTTCTATTAGCTCAAGAAAAGAAAAAGAGATGGAAACAGTACTGGCTATGACAAGAATCATCTCAATTCTCACGCTCATCTTGTCTATCCTACTATGCTTTGAAGCAAGTGGCACTAGAGCAGAGACTGGGAAGCTTCCTGATGAGGAAGGCAAGGCTTCTTTCATGTTCTTCGTTCACTTTGTTTTTCTTCTGTGAATTTGCAGGTAGAACAAGTAACTTTAGAAATTCTAAACGCACTAGACCTATCAATTCCAGCCATTATCCTCTGTTTAGTATCCTATGGCAACTGAGACCGAATCGTTTTCCTTTTCTGCTCCTCCCTGTAAAATGCTGCAGCTTCTTACTTAAGTCTCTTATATTGCTGCAACCACTTTGTTGAATTAGCCACAATTCTGATATTAACAACAAATTTTGATATTCTGATAGTAACCACTTCGTTTAATCTGTGCAGTGAATGCTCTCAAGGAAATAGCTGAACAATTGGGCAAAAATGACTGGGATTTCAATCTGAATCCTTGTGATGGGAACTCGAACTGGAGTACACCAAAGAGGAAAGACCTACCAGTGTATAACAACACTCTCTACTGCGGCAATTGCTCTGATGGGGTGTGTCACGTCACGCACATGTAAACTTCTTTTCAACACTGAAAACTTTTCTCTTCTCAGTTCCTATATTCTGACACACTCCAATCATAGGAAAGAAACAATCAAAATTTGAACTTTATGAGTCAACGTTTATGTGGAGGCCAAAGTATCATTCTCATCATTCGTTTTTGTTCACTTAGAACTTCATCTCATCTTGGACCTTCTTCTTGCTGAAACAGAGTTCTCCAAGGGCAGGATCTTGCGGGTATGCTTCCACCATCACTGGCGAAGTTACCTTTTATCAAATACATGTATGGCTTTTCCGAATCGCGCTTGTTTATCATGCATTTAGGTTGACATTTTATGTTTTCAGTAGCATAATATTGCTATCTAATGTTTGCAGTGATCTAAGTCTCAACTACCTCAGTGGTACGATCCCCCCCGAGTGGGCTTCTACGAAATTGGAAGTTTTGTGAGTTGTTCTTGCAAAATACGTTTAAAGTTAGTCAAAGCTCTCAACACCCTCAATTTTTATCTTAATATGGTGAAACTACGGCAGGGCTGCCATTGTGAATCGCTTGTCAGGACCAATCCCAACGTACTTGGGAAACATAACCACTCTCGTATATATGTATGTCTATAGCATCACTCCGTCTCTCTATACACACACACAAACATTCGTCAGCACACAGAAAAAGGTCTTCGAAGAGAAGAAATACTATGGAGTTTTATTCATTCGAGTAATGTAGTAGCTGAAAGGGATTTAAATTTTTAGGAGTTTAGAGAACAACCGGTTTAATGGGACTCTTCCAGCTGAGCTAGGCAAACTGGTCAATTTAGAGAATCTGTGAGGCCTTTCTCTACCACATATGTCTAATGACATTCTTCTTTCTATGTAGGAATCAAGTTTATTCAGTGGCTTGTACCTTCATCCCCCTCTTCTTTCTATTTCTCATTGTAGCGTTTTCATTGCCAACAATCTCACTGGAGGGTTGCCATTGGAGCTCAATAAGCTAACCAGGTTGACAGAACTGTAAGTAAATTACTAAAGTTGAATTTGGTCTTTTCTATTTTTTGTTCCCTTTTTCTTCTTCCCCGCGCTTTCCCACGTGGTTAATACATTGAGGCAGTGCAGTAGGCTAAGCGGCAACAACTTTACTGGGAAAATACCAAGTTTTGAGAACTGGAAACAACTTCAGAAATTGTAAGTTATTTTGCTACGACTATTCATTACCAGTTTTGAATAGTAATATTTCCCGCTCAGATTTAGTTTACACGATATCTGTAACTAACAGAGCGATCCAGGCTAGTGGTTTTGAAGGCCCCATACATCCTAGCATTTCCCTCTTGAGCAATTTAACTGAATTGTAAGTTATGCTTTTTAATGTCTTGCTAAGTTGCTGGATTTATTTCTTCTTTTTTTGCCAAGAAAAAGTTGCGTGATTTCGGTCGGGTTATCGGTTCTTGTCCCAATAAGATCAATATTGCGGTGAAAGACATTTGTGTAACCGAGCTCTGTTTGCAGAAGGATTAGTGACTTAACTGGAGAAGGTTCAGAATTTCCAATGCTAAGTAACATGACTGGAATGAACAAGTTGTGAGTCATAGACATGATTGCAGACAAATACTAAGTTCAAAGTTTTTTAACTCTATTCTCCAGTCATAATGTCTGGCAACTTTGGTCTATGTTGCAGGATGCTGAGGAGCTGTAATATATCTGGCAAGATCCCTGATTATATAGCAGATATGACGGCATTGAATACATTGTAACTCTTCCACTTCCAGTTTTATTTTCTTAACATTTTCCCGAGTTCCATTTGTACATATTCGATTGCATAATAACACTGTGAATCCAAAGACATTAAAGTCATAATTAATTATTTAGGAACAAAGAACTGTTTTAGTATAAGTTCATAACTCAAGTAAACACTTACGATCACATAATGGCTTCGAATTGCACAGTGCGTACGACGTCATCTACACACTTGGAATTTCAATACCAGATGAACTTAAGTCAAACTCATCAGAATCCTATTGTGCCTGATGAAGTCCGCTAAATTGCCGGCTATCATTGTCTCTGTGGTGAAAGAGACGGAAGAAAGTTATTGCCTAATTGAACTCGCAAATAACCTGAATGAAGAACTTGGGGTTGCATCACTAATACTACTAATCAGTTTCTTAACATTCATGGGCCATACAGTGTGTTTGGAGTCTTATTCTTCATAACCACTGTTTCTTATTCTTCATATGCAGTCTTATTCTTCATAACCACTGTTTCTTATTCTTCATATGCAGTCTTATTCTTCATAACCAGTGTTTCTAACATTTATATCTTGGTCATGAACAGAGACCTTAGCTTTAACAAGTTGGAAGGAGAGATTCCGAATCTTGGAGGTCTACAAGATTTGAAGGACTTGTACGCTCTTGTTATTCAGTACAGAATTATTTAATTTGAATTGCATAAGTTGCCTTTTCTCACTTTTCATTATATGAGGGCCATGCAATTTATCAGATTCTTCTTGATTTTAAACCTTACCTTGTTTCAGTCTGCATTGTGTTTGGAGTATTTAAAACATGATAATTTAACCATAGGCGAAATTTCATGTTTCATATTTTAGGTATCTGACTGGCAACAGCTTAACAGGGCCCATTCCGGACTGGATCAAGGGCAAAGATACTCGATAGTATGTTTTTAATCCTATATTTGAGACTTCTCTTGTATAAGTTGAAGCTCATGCTTCTCGATAGTATGTTTTTAATTCCATATTTGAGAGTGGTCTTGTATAAGTTGGCGCTCATGCTTCTAATATGAGAGATTATGGTCGTACATGCATGCCAACAAATCTACCCCAAATCACATTTGCTATGCTAAGAGTTTGGAAGTATCCTTCCATGACCCTGCGAAGGACTCCGGGAGTACCTACCTGGCTATCCCTTTTCTGAGAGGCAATGCCATTGGTAAATTCGTTCTGGACACTGAGAAATGGTCATAATTATTTATACCTGTGTGGCTCTGCTTGGTTGTTGTTGCTTTCCTTGCTTTTCCATCCTGAACAAACTAGTGTTCTTCGTCCTACCTTAACTGTTGTTCACTCTTCATAAACCTCCCGGAGATACACTGCAAGATATGTATTGTTAAAACTGCTTGGTACGTAGGGGTACAGATGCTTGCAAGTGCCAAAGGCCCCGAACCAAATACAACTTCTCCTACTTTTAGTGCCTACAAATGTCTCATGATATCTCTGACTTAAATCTTCCGCACTTTATCTATTTTCATTTCTAGTTTGACATAAGACACCTGATGTTCTTCACATATATATTCTACCAAGTATGATTAAACTTGTATGCTTTGCATGCAGCGAAATAGATCTTTCTTACAACAATTTTTCGGAAAGCTCTGTGCCACTGAATTGTCGAGAAACCTTGTAAGCCCCTGTGCATCATGTACTCTTCTATGTTCGATTTGAGTTTAAGCTCAACTAAAAGTTACCTTCTGTGGTTCCATCAGAAATTTGTACAGAAGCTTTTCTGGAGGGAACAACTCGTAAGATAAATTCATCTTTTAGTAACAATCAATTGATTAAAGCTTGGTTTGGTCTACTGATTAATTATCTCTTTCTGTATGACTTAATCCAGAGTACTTGGTAGGTGCCTGAGTCCTTGTTCAACGGGTAAGCAAATAACTTTTAAAATTGAGCACATACTTATATGTTGATTTTATGTCTAGCTGTTTTCCGCAAAAGGATAATGAGGAATGTTTTTTCCCCTCCATTGGTGACCAATATTTAAACCAGTATTACTTGCAATATCAAACGAAGGGGAAAACAAAGGGCTTCCCGTTCTCTTTTTCTACCACTTTTATTATTGTTAATCAACAATTCTTATGTGTTCCTTTTTCATAGATTTGTATGCATTGCACATTAATTGCGGTGGAAGGAGGACTACCATTGGATACACAACATATGAAGCTGATCAAAACACAGCAGGTTCAGCAAAATTTGTTCCTTCCGCAGAAAACTGGGGTACTAGTAGCACCGGACTATTTTGGGACCGTAATAAAACATTAGATAACTTCACAGCAAAGAACGTATCTGTTCTAAGGATGGACGACTCGGAATTGTACACAACAGCTCGGCTCTCTCCCTTATCTCTCACTTATTATGCCCGTTGCTTAGCAAATGGAGACTATACTGTCACGCTTCACTTTGCCGAGATAATTTTCAGAGACAATCGATCTTATCAGAGCCTTGGAAGACGAGTCTTTGATGTTTATATACAGGTAGCCTAAAACATTATCTAGTACATCTTTTAGTACATAGTATTATTACCTCCGTCCCTTCATAAAAGAGATGCTTTTGACATCTTTAGTGTTTAGAAGACTAGAAATGTATATTTGAAATTTACTTGAGAAGGCAAAAGAATTAAGAACTTAATTTTTTTGGGGAGGGAAGAAGTAAAAATCTCTATGATTGCAATGCAATAGCTTTTGACAGGCTGAACGGAAACTGAAGGACTTTGATATCAAAAATGAAGCACAGAGGGTTGATGAGGCCGTGAAAAGAATATTTAAAGCAGTTGTGAGTAATACAACCTTAGAAATCCGCTTTCAATACACTGGGAAAGGGACAACCGCTGTCCCGATTAGAGGAATTTATGGCCCTCTGGTATCTGCTATTTCCATAGAATCTGGTTCGTCGTTCTCTTTTTACTGTATATCAGTTCTATCAGTCTTTGATCCAACTTGAATAGTTCGATATATTCTTATGGGAATGCCAGATATGAGATTGCTCGGATCATTATAAAAAGACTGCATGTGCTACAATCATTTGACATGGTAGTGCGTCTATTTTGCTGTTGTGTAGATTTCAAGCCTCCTGAAAACAGAAAAAAGAAGATAATCATTGCTGTTGGAGTTTCGACTTCAGGGTTATGCCTCATTCTCACACTTATTGGTATTGCTCGGTGGAGTGGGCATTTAGGAGGCAGAAGATCAGGGGAACAAGGTTTTGTAATTTTACCGCATCAATTCAGTTTGATTTGAAAGAAAGTACCAAAATTTTATATCTGTGAGAACTTGAATTGCAGTATGATGTTTAATTAGTGACCATTCTTCGCAGTACTTCATACACCATATTTGAACTGCTATAAACACATTTTATAGTGCGGCTGCAATTCAATTCTCTCGTTGTCAAGTAAACCACCGTCTTAGGGACTTCACAGTTTTCTAGTTCTCTTTATTCAAGAAGAAATTACTTTAGAGAGAGAGCAAGATAGAGGACAGGTGAAGATGCAGTTCATTGCTTCATAAACTGTAAAAAGCACTTCATAAACTTAACTTGTCTTCTGTAGATCTGAGAGGATTAGATTTGCAAACTGGCTTTTTCACGTATAGGCAGATTAAAGTTGCTACAAACAACTTTGACGCTGCAAATAAGCTTGGAGAAGGTGGTTTTGGTTCTGTCTACAAGGTAGTTTTTTGCACTTAATTTCCTGTCATGTGATTATTAAATATGAATGCTTTACTTAAAACCTACACTTCTTTTTCAATGACAGGGTCTATTATTAGATGGCACAGTAATTGCTGTTAAGCAACTTTCTTCCAAATCAAAGCAAGGAAGTCGCGAGTTTGTGAATGAAATAGGCATGATTTCTGGTTTACAGCACCCAAATCTTGTAAGATTGTATGGGTGCTGTATAGAAGGCAAGCAGTTACTGTTGGTGTATGAGTACATGGAGAACAACAGCCTCGCCCATTCTCTATTCGGTAAGTCAATGTTTAAGTGTTTAAATACATTACCTTTATCAAACTTATCAAGAATGTGCAGAACAAAATGTCAATTACCCACAAACTGTTAACCTGTACATTTCTTGTTACATTTAAAAAGATCTGGTTGTGCTACATTTGAAAATATCAGGTCCAAAGGGATCGCCTTTATATTTGGATTGGCCTACCAGACAAAGAATTTGTATTGGCATAGCAAAAGGATTGGTGTATCTGCATGAGGAATCTCCTCTAAGAATTGTTCATAGAGACATCAAAGCTACCAATGTATTGCTTGATAGTAACCTTAACGCAAAGATATCCGACTTTGGTTTGGCCAAGCTTGATGAAGAGGAAAATACCCACATTAGCACTAGAGTTGCTGGAACAATGTAAGATGTCATTTTCTTCCTTATCCGAGTATATTCCTAAATCTTGTTGCTTAATTAGAAGTTGCTCATTCAAAAGAAGAATTAGAATAATACGTGGTTACTTCGGCTTTGCGAGACCATTGCTACAGAGGTTACATGGCACCAGAATATGCACTCTGGGGTTACTTAACCTACAAAGCAGACGTCTACAGTTTTGGGGTGGTTGCGCTGGAGATAGTTGCTGGAATGAACAACGTAAAATATCGTCTTGGTGAGGAGTATGTTTGTCTTCTCGACTGGGTAAGAGCGCCTGCGTCTTAGCATTTTTTAGTTATGTCTCATAACCATTACGGTGGTCAGTGTTTGATACTGTTGTGGAGGTTAGCATGTCTCATGGTTTATTTTATTTTAGGCTTTTGTTCTACAAAGGAAAGGGAGTTTGATGGAGCTAATGGATCCAAAACTGGGTTCAAATTTCAACCAAAAGGAGGCAATGAGAGTGGTCAAGATTGCTCTGCTGTGCACTAATCCATCTCCTGCGCTTAGGCCCACAATGTCTGCAGTACTGGGCATGCTTAAAGGTCATATCAGTGTTCAGGAAGCAAACATAGATCCTAGTATTTATGGTGATGACTTGATGCATCAGTCTGTGAGAGACAAATATAATGAGATGCGATCCGAGAACTCTACTGAGGCTGAAACCCTTCTTCAATCATCAGATGCAGCGCCCAATGACTCTTCCTCCACATCTGCCCAGTTCACTTCCTCCACATTTGCAGGATCTGTACAAAGTCGATCTTCATTTTCCATAACAAAACAATTTTGACGGCTTTTCCTGCCAACCGAGGTACTCTAATGTTGGTTAGTTGTCGATTAAGGTAAGTCGAAGCTTAAAATTCTTCGATATTGTTTGAAGCAAAATTGTGAGTTGGTTCTTCTTTGTACGTTGCATAATAACAGCTATTCGCAAAATGCTGAAGAAACTCATGAACTCACGGGGGCAACTTTTCATTCAAGCTATGAAACAATGTATGAAATTTAAATTTTCCTGGGGAAACTTTATCATAATTCGATCAAGCAGCTAAACCGACTTAGACTTGCCAAAACTAAGAGGTAGACACTCTGATCACTGGGCCTATACGAGGTAGACGTCTAATTTAAATTTGCTGAAGGACCTCGCATGGATTCGTGGAATGCACGGGATGCAATGCAATCTCATAACTGTCAATCAAATAATTTAGCAAAGTGTAATAGATTCTACTTTTAAGAAAACAAAGAAAGAGAATGAGTTCAAAAATTTTCAAAATTTCAAATTGGCCTACAAATCAAGCCAATGAGAATCATATTGATAAGTAGCTCAATACGTAGAATACACTTTAGCTCAAGTTTGAGTAATATCAGTCTACCGTCTAAAACAACTCAGAAAGGAAAAAGATGCATCATAACTTTGACCGATATGCAGTTTTACCAAAATCAAGTGAAGAATGTTTGGATTCTTGTACCGTAATGACATGCCTAGAACTTTAAATGATGAGCTATATATTGTTTAAGGTCTTAATTTAATTACAAGAAAATTGAGAACATAAGAAAAACCTTAAAAATGACTCTAAAGTGTTCAAAATAATAACTAATCTATCGAAAATCGGGAGATGGGCTCCAGACTAAGTTATGCAAAGGAAAGGTGTTAGGCACCTGCCACGCTACTTCGGTCTCTACTTAATTTCTATTGGTTATTGGCTTTAGAAACATGTAGCGTAAAAAAATATGATAAACTAACCTAAGTTTATTTTTATGTTATTGGCTTGAACTCGACATTAGAGATTGAATTGCTTACGTATCCAGTTGGACTTATTGGAATAAAAATTACCGTAGTTCGACTCTGGCCTATGGAAAGTAGCCTACGTTTCGAGCCTAGACTTAGACAAAGAAATGTAAAAGACTTTTTTTTTTCCCGAATAAAAATATGACTACATGATGGGAGCCTATTTTACGTGATTTTCTCTACACTAGAAAACTATTAAAGATTACCTCTTAAAGTAGCTTGTCTGAAACACTCACAGACACTCTTTGAAGGATTCACAATGCAAAGACTATAAGGACTTTTAAAGTGACTATGAACGGCTAAATTTTTTAAGAGAGATAGGTATCACTTCACGGAGAAATGATACGCAAGCTCTAAAGAGAATAAACTATCAAAGTTCAAGACCCTCGAAAATGAAGATCAATGCCTCTATTTATAGAGCTCAGGGTCGCAGAATCTGATAAGATTGGATATGTCAATCTGTGATGCTGAAGATAAGTCAAAATATTACATAAAATCTCAGATTGACATAAGTCAATTAACCAGCTGGTTAGTCAAAAACTAGCCGGTTTACCCTTGAATTTTTATATATAGTTTTTACGAATTTCGGAGCATTATCATGCCCCAAAATAAGTAATTATTTTAATCAACTGCAAGGGATAATACCAGATTCGTAAAGCACTTCCCATATTGCACACCAATTACTTTGTTTCTCAAATCGATCCCCAAATCTTCAAGTCTAACTTACCTTCTTGACTCTAACCTAACTTGGGTTAAACCTAACTAAGTAGGCTAGTTATCCAATGTACCTGACCTAATTAATTTGAGCTAAACTTACTACATTGGACTAGTTATTGAACTTATATAAATAGATTAGGCTTATTATATTATTAGGCCTACACCCATAATAATGAAGAACTTAATCATTAATAAAGCCCAATAAAACAAATGATAAATTACTCTCGGCACCCCTGAAGTTTGGCCTAAACTACACACGGCTCCGCCTATCTTTTTTTATTACACTCCGCTCCGTGACACTCAATTTTTCTAACGGTGTTAACGGTTTGACGCAAAAAAGACATTTTTGCCCTCACAAAAATTGGTTAGTCATCTTTTTTCTCTTCCAATTCCTCAGGTCTTGAACCCTTGACCTTAGGGCCAGAGCAACACTGTGTAACCCACCAAGGAGCAAGATATCCCGATTTTATGATTGGTGGCCGTTGGTGGTTGTGGGTGTGATGGGATGACCGTGGGAGGTCGTGGGCAGGCCATATATAGATGTGAATGGTCCGACATTGTTGGGCCGTGGCGGGGCAGTATGGTGGCCATTGGTGGGGTCTATTGATTCGAGACCGGATGCGTAGGTGGCCTATGGGTTTTGTGATTGGTGGTTGTTGGTGGTTGTGGATGGGCCGAGATGGCCGTCGATGGTTGTGGGTGGGCCGGATTTATATGTGGGTGCGCCGACAGTGGTGGGTCGCGGTGGTGTAGTGTGGTCTCCACTCCCCATCTCTCTCTCTCTCTCTCACTTCCCCTCTCTCTATCTCTCTCTCTCTCACGCACACACACACGCATACAAACACACATCACATCGATCGGCGACCACCTGCAGCCATACACCAGACAACCACACATATCACACAGATTGGCAACCACAACAATTTGGTGGTCTAGTGACGGGTTTTGGTGGGCGTTGGTGGGGCTTTTTGGTGACCATTGGTGGGACAATGTTGTGGTCATTGGTGGGTATTGTTGGGACGCCGTAAGGTGTTGTAGGGTGGGGCATTACCGACGGTGCTGCAGGATGGTGTTGCCGGTTGATAGGTCGTGGCGGTTGCAGTGGTGGCTTGTCAGTAGGTGGTGGCGCGGGGCAGTGTGATGGCTGTTGGTGGGTCGCGATTGGTCGAGGGTGTTGCCCGCGTAGACTTTGTGGCTGTGGTGCTAATTCTGGTGGGATTGATGGGGTTAGCAGCAATGTTGTTGGGTTTCATTGATGATAGGGCTTGCAATGTAAATTATTCGTGTATTATTTATTGTACAACGTGCATTCTTGGTTGTACAACATGTATTGTTGGTTATACAATCACTACAAGAAAATTGACTTTTTTCGACGGACTTTTAGCGACGGATTTTTCCGTTAGTAAAAGTCCGTCACTAAAGGTTTTACCGACGGAATATCCGTGGGTAAAAACTTTTTGCGATGGACTTTTACCGACGGATTATTACCGACGAAAATTTCGTCGCTAAATTTTTTTTCCTGATTTTATATTTTTGATCGAATTTTTTTGGGTTTGAAAAAAATAATTTGGAAATTATTAGCGACGGACTTTCAGCGACGGTTAAAATCCGTCGCTAAAAAGTTCATTAATAAGAAACCCTACCACCTCCTTCTTTTCTTCTTTGCGTCGCTTTCTACTATTACTCTCTCTCTCTTCTCCACGCCCCCCCCCCCCCCCCCCCCCCCCCGCCTCTGCTACACCACCGTAACCCCGCCACAGCCCCGCCGTAAACATGGGCAGGTTTCTCTCTCTCTGGGTCAATCTTTCTCTCTCTCAGATACTCGATTTCGAAATGCCTTTTCAGTTAATTTCTCTTCCTTTTCACCGATTTGTCTATTGCATCTGATCTTCCTCTCACTTTTTCTCTTTCTTTTGCATAACAGATTCTAACGCTTGCGGTAGGCAAGCTTTATATTGGGTATTTCGTCCAAATCAGGTAAGTGGCTATCTCTACCCTTCCTCAATTAACGATTTAACGGCATATACCACTAATTCATTTTATGTGATTTTAAAAATTTTGGTTTTCTATTCACAAATTTACTTTGGCTTTATTTGGTTAGGGTTCATATTATCTCTTTTTAGGAATTTGTTTTGATTTCAATTGTCTATTTTAATTGTATATTGCATTGAAAGGCACAACAGTTGTCGTTAATGTCATGAGAGAAGAGCGTATGCCGGCGCCGGCTCCAGCTTTGTGATGAGATGGGGCGCCTGTGGGCAGCTTTGGTCAAAATGGTTGAGCATCCTGGCAGTTGACTGGGTCAGTTGACTTTGAAGGTCATTTTTAAAGTGTCTATTTTAAGGCCCTGGTTTAGCAACAAAACCACATGCATGCCCTTTTTCAACCTGCATATGTACTTCGTTTATACCATAAGCCACCAAAAAAATATATATATAAGCCACCAGCCAGAAGTTACATAACCAATCCGAGTAAACAATGAGATTTCAGTTGACCGGGTCAGTTGACTTTGAAGGTCATTTTTAAAGTGTCTATTTTAAGGCCCTGGTTTAGCAACAAAACCACATGCATGCCTTTTTTCAACCTGCATATGTACTTCGTTTATACCATAAGCCACCAAAAAAATATATATATAAGCCACCAGCCAGAAGTTACATAACCAATCCGAGTAAACAATGAGATTGAGTGAGATAAGATGAAGTCATTGGAAGGTGGTCTCCCTTGACTATCACTAGTAATGTACATCTTTAGATGAAATAAGAAATATACATCATGATATACATGAGATCGTGCAAAAATATTGGCCAGTGATTCCATCGTTGGTATCTAATTCCATCGTTGGTATCTAATTGGATGATGAACTGTTTATTTTGCTATTAAATTCACATAAGTTGGTTTCTATATATACATCATTAGGGTTACAATTTGGGCAAGTTGGATAGGCCCAAGGGTCCCTTGCCCACCTCACTCTCAAGAACTCTCAATTTGGGTAATTGGGTAGTGTATTTGTGTGGTGTATATGTTGTATAGTGTGTGTGTGTTGTGGTTGCAGAATGTGACAAAGTGCAGGGAAAAGGGAAGCTGTGAGGTGTTGGTGTTCATTATGCATGGAAGTGGTGCAAAAGAAAGGGGCTGTATGAAAGTTTTCACTTCTGATATGGGCTGAGCGACTGTGAGTGTACGCATGCCGTGATGTGTGGGCTGCTAGGCAGCCGTGAATATGCTCATGTTATGAGTTGTGGTGAGCTGTGCATGTGTGGTGTATTTGTGTGTTGCGTGAGTGAATTGCTGCGTGTCTTTGGTATGGTGAACTGGTGTTGTGTAGGTGTGATTAATGGGTTTAATTCTTGAATGTGTGAGATGTGTACATATGTGGAATATATATATACAGTGAGTGAGCTGGGTGTTTTACGTGGGTAGTGCATGCTTGATGTGAGTGTGTGCTTGTGGTTTGATAGGTGGGTAAAAGGTTTGAATGAGGGAGTGTTGGAAATGTTAGTTGTTTGGATGTATAGACTGATGGGTGTAGTGTATATATATATATATATATATATATATATATACATGCATGAGTTAAAGGAGCAAAGAAAAGAGGGGAGAAGGATAATAGCTTTGGCAATATAATTTCTATATCTGAAAAGATTATGGGATTAGCAAATGTCAATTTTTTCGTTATATCAGCTATGTTGTTTGGTTTGATTCTAAGGCTGCTTGGTGATTGAGTAAAGTTTCAGGTAGCTGAGATTCCTATATATATCAATTGATTTCTCAACCTTGTGAACTTCATCTCTTTGTGGTTGTCATTTTTTACTATGCATTTTAAATCTCTTCTTTGGATAAAAATATAGTTTCACCTTGTCATTACGAAAATTGCGTGAGCTCTGTGAGTGGAAGTTCGTCAAAAAGAGTGGTTGATTATCAAACTAATGTGGTTCCTTTTATACCTGAGTTATAATCCTTAATGTGGATTGTATGATGTGATATATTATTTTTCACCTGAGTTATAAGCCTTAATGTTTTTTTTTTTTTTTTGTGCAGGCTTTCGGAGCAAATCTTTGCTATATAGTTTTTTTTAGTTTCAATGTAACTTGTAATATTTTTTTTTTGAGATTGTACAATGTGATATATTATACATTATATTCAGTGAACATCTAACTTAAATCTTATTTGTTTTACTTGGAATTTGGTAAAGATGAATCCTAGTTTAAATAATTAAATTATTGTTGGATTAGTTGATAAAAAGTAATTGTCTAAAACAGATTTGGCATTTTAAAAATTAATAAAAATAGAAAAATAGCCTTTTGGGGTTTAGCAACGGAATTCCGTCGCTAAAAGTTCTTCTACAAAATGGTAAATATTTTTATAGACAGGCTTTTAGCAACAAAATTGTGTCGTTAAAAATCTGTTGGTCAATGATTTAGAGAGACTTTTAGCGACATAATTAATGTCGCTAAATACTTTTGTGACGGACTTTTAGCGACGGAAATTCCGTCGCTAAAAGGTTTTTATTCAGAAATTAAAAAATTAGAAAAATATATAAAATACCTTTAGCGACGGAATTTTTCGTCGCTAAAAGTAATTATATCCGTCGCTAAAAGTATAAATTTTGCCGACAGATCACCAAAATCTGTCGCTAATCTTTTAGTAACGGGGTTTTTAACAACGGACTTTTAGCGACGGACAGTCCGTCGCTAAAAGTCTTTATCAACGGATTACCCACTTTTAGCGACGGAATTGTCCGTCGCTAAAAGTGGATTTTCTTGTAGTGAATTTAAATTCTCAAATATTATTTGGATGTTTAAAAACCCAAAAAGCAAGCTTTGTTTTGACTTAACAAAGCGAGGATAGTTTGGGTATAAAAAAAGCAAAAATGGTTTGTAAAGGAATCTCCAAACGGAGTTAGGCTTCATGTTAGGTTTGTGTAGCTCCATGAAATACGGGTATAATCTCAGGGAGCAGAGTGTAATAAAAAGAGATAGGCGGAGCCGTGTATATTTTAGGGTAAACCTCAGGGTTGCCTGTGTAATTTACCCTAAAACAAATAAGAGAGATAAAATAAAATTACAAAAATAGAGTATCTACACCCTCTAGATCGAAAACCTTGAAAAAGGAGGTCCAGTAAACAGTTAAGGCCAACAAAAAAAAAATGAAACAAAATGCCCACGAAACTAAAAATTTTGAACAAAAGGCGCTCTAGGAAACACTTAGGGCACAAAAAAATAGGGAAAAAAAGGAACAATTAGATTTCGTAATGACTTAATCCTTCGAGTACGTAGGCAGCTTAGACAAAATATTCAAGTTTGATTGCAGCCAAACAAAATCTTTTCAAAAATATAAAAAAAATAAGTTGAACTACGCGATGGCTCGATCTTTCAGGTACATGGATAGATTGGACCAAAATATCCAAATTTAGTCACAATAACCAAAAAATTCTAAAAAAACAGAGAAGAGAACAATAAAACATTTTCAAAGATAATTAGTATTAGAGTTAATTACGCGGTTGACCACTGTACTATTAGGCAAATTTTATTTTGACCACTGGACATCGATTTGTGTCATAGTAACCACTAAACTTTGAAATTCGTTTCAATCAGGTCACTCTGTCAAATTAATATTAACGGAGTTAGGTTACTTAGGGGTATATTGGTCTTTTTACGTTAGTCTTTATGAATTTTCCTTTTCTTTATCTTTTTTCCCTCCTTCCCCCCTCTCTCTCTCTTCTTCTTCTTCTTCTTCAGTCCCTCTCCGTCTCATTTTGTCCACTGCAGCAGCAGGCCCAGCAACCTCAGCCCCGTGGACTCTGCTCTACTAAATATCAGAAGTCTATAACTACGTTTCCTGCATAATTTGCTTGTCAACCAATTGACAAAAGAACGAAAATAAAATCTTGTTGTGCCTCTAGGCATTATTTGGAAAGTTGCAGCAGTTAGCAACTGTGGCGGGGGATGTGCTACTTGGCAGAGAGAAAATACAGAAAGTCTTGCTTGCAAGGTTGACAGAAACGGTGGTAATGTGGTTGTCTGATGAACACGACTTCTGGGGTGTATTGGAGGATGATTCAGCTTCACTTCAGCCGCTAGGGCTGCAACAGGTACTTTTCAACTATAGTCCAGACTTCTCTTGTATCAATTTAAGAGTACATAATCAGAAGAGCAGCAACATTGCAAAGCTCCAGAAGTTGAAGCAACCTAAGAGGTAAACATAGAGCATCATAAAAGAATTTCATATTTTTACTTTCTACTTCGGCTACTAAAAAATTGGTTTACGCTGCTTGTAACATTTCAATTATCGTAATGCTCTTTAGTAATACCTTCGTCCCCCATTTCTCTCTGTATCTGTCCTTGCAAAAATGCAGAGAGTTCCTCATTTTTGTGGACTCAGGTCGGAGTTGGGGGGTGGGGTGGTGCATTTTGTATATGGGGATTCCATTCAGGGGGGTGGGAACCCTTGGCTTCAAAGAGGATGGTAGTAGAGCGCGAAAGGACTAGTGCAATTTCTTTTGTAATCAAGAAGAAGAAGAAGAAGGGAGCTTACAGATGGTGAACAGTGAAGAAGAAGAAGAAGAATAAGAAAGAAGACGGTGAACAGTGAATGGACGGTTATACCCCTAAATAAACGGACTTAAATTGACGGAGTGACCTTATTGAAACGAATTTTAAAGTTTAGTGGTTACTATGATACAAATCGATGTCCAGTGGTCAAAGTAAAATTTGCCTAATAGTACAGTGGTCAACCGCGTAATTAACTCTTAGTATTAAGCAAGTGCGTTGCACGTGAACGTGGTCGGAAGTAATTTTTGAAGTGATGTCATTAGCCTTTTTGGGATCAAAATAATATATATAATTCAATTATATTTTTATTTCTTTTGTGACTTATTTTAGAATAAATGTATATTTGATGTTTGCAATTGTAATCCGTTCAATATTTTAAAATATTTTTTTAGGTTTCTGGTTTGAAGAAAAATTTGATGATGCTGCTGAAAAGAAAAGTAAATAGAGAAATTAAAAGAATGAATCTACGTCTTTATTTTTGTAATCAGTTAAATTGGTTTATGGTATATACTTAAGATTTGTAATTTTCAAGAGCATGTGTGTAACTGAATATATTTTCAGTTCAAATTGGCGATATATTTAAGCCTTATTTTTTTTCCCCATTCTTTGATGCATATTTAATCCTATTTTTTTATTTTTTTCTGCTTTTGTTTTTCCAACGGTCTTTTGTGTCTTAACTAATACTCACGTATTTCAATTTCTTTGTATTGTTTTTCAGTTTGTTAATTGGTTAATTGTTTGCCAACTCAAAAATGCAAGAAAAACAAAATTCATAGTTCTCATTATCCAATATTTATTTAATTTCAACCAAATTCAAAGGGAGTAATTAAGGAATTTCTTTGTTTTGTTTTTTTTTTCTCATTAGAATTTTGTTGATCTTAGTTTTTAATCCAATATAGACGAGCAGCAGGAGATTCTGAAAGGATAAAAGGAAAAGAAGCAGGAGAAGAAAAAAGAGAGGAAAAAAAAAAACAGAATGGACAGAGGTAAGCCAAATCTCTCGTAACGTTGCTCAATTGATTATTCCAAACAGATATTCCATACAAAATATCAGATAAAACGAAATTATACACATACAGAATTTTGTCGAAACAAATACAAAACATAATTTTTAAAATTATAAACATGTTTTTATACAGAGACAAATATTAGAGGAACCATTCAATAATAAAGTGTTACATGCCATCATTGACACATGAGGCAAAATTCAAGAAAATAAGATCGTAATTTTAGCGCGTCTCGCCAAGCTCACTAATGTTCTAATCCATGTACATAAGTCACTTACACATGACACGACTCACCAAAATACGTAATTAGCCATATACCCCTAAAAGAATTACGCAAAAGTTAGACACATCATGCAATGAGTATCAAAACACAATAATTTGTGGTTGGCTTGAAAAGTAAAATAAAAGAACCAACAACTTGGTAGATACAAAATTCAAGGTGATCGCAATTCCAATAAGTTAATATATACAAATTTCAAAATCCAGCGTTGCATTCAATGTTGCGATCACATTGAATTTT
Organism: Escallonia rubra; assembly: GCA_033065855.1. Taxonomy (NCBI): domain Eukaryota; kingdom Viridiplantae; phylum Streptophyta; class Magnoliopsida; order Escalloniales; family Escalloniaceae; genus Escallonia; species Escallonia rubra. The sequence goes on along the minus strand of JAVXUO010000730.1, from coordinate 81,726 downwards.
CTACCTATCAACTTGTTGGAATTGCGATCTCAAACTGAAAAGGACGGTTAATATGTAGGAACCGCATTAATCACCTCTGTTGCCTCATAAGAATGGTCAAGATTCCTCTGCCATGTAGTACTAATCCATCTCCCGCGCTTAGGCCCACAATGTCTGCAATTGTGGGCATGCTTCAACCCCTGAAACCCTTGTTCAAGATGCAGTACCCAATGGCTCTTCCTCTCCATCTGCCCAGTTTACTTCCTTCATACTTGCAGGATCTGTACAACCGAGGTATTTCACTGCTGGTGAGTAGTCTGCTTGTTTGAAGCAAAATTAGGAGTTGGTTCTTCTTTGAATGTTGGATAGTAACAGTTACTCTTAAAATGCTGAAGAAACCCATGACCTCAAATGCCTACCCAGGCAACGCTTCATTAAAGCTCAGGTAAGAGAGATTGTATGATTATGTCAATTTTCCTGGGGAAACATTCTCACAAGTCAATCAACCAGCTAAATCTTATATTTCCAATTGCATTAAAATTACACCTGAATGATGGCAGGATTTCAAGATTAGGAAAAGAAACAAAATCTGAATGCTTGAGAAAGATATTTGAGATCATATGTCTCAGGTATGTTGTCGGTCTGATATTTCTGATTGTACATGTAAAAGAATTGTACAAACGCTAGACAAGATCATGTGGTGGGTACCAAAACAAAGTACAATGAGTACTGCCAATCGCGAGTCACCTGTGGTTGGCTTGAAAAGTTTAAAAGTAAAATAAAAGAACTAACAAATTGATAGAAAAGAAATAGTGTGATAGATAAGAAATTGATCGCGAATCGAATTTTGTATCTATACATCTCAAAATAGTACGTCTTAAACTGAAAATGTCGGTTTTGAGAGGGTCTTAAACTAACAAAGAAGATTTGAAGGATTAATTTCCCACACAAATGGGATTGATCGGTCCAATGCGCTGATTCAGATTTTAAAAACAGTAAATCATAAATTCTAATTGCTCAATTCAACTCCAATGTCTTGATCTTCACAAACAAATTATATTAAAAATCCTAATGTAAAAATACGCAAAGTTTTAATCAAAATTGCAACGTACCTGTTATATCGGTAATTTTCTATTTTTTATATATGGGTTTAGCTAAAGCCCAACCCAAATGTAAATCAAGTCATCTAATCTCAAAAGTTTAGCCTACTTTTAGCACACTTTAAAAGGCAAAATTAGAAAAACGCTCCTAATGACACAGGCTACAAATATTCAAAGTTGACCTTGACGGAGAAGAAAATTTGGGGTCTAACAAGCATCGTCCCTATTTATTAATAATCAATTTCGTCACTGAGAATGTAATGAGGAATTTTGTTTAAACGCGCATTAAAACTAAACTCAAAATTTAGCATTTACAACCATGTCTGTCCAATTTCCAATTTCCGAAATGTCCTTCTACATAACATATCTCCTTACAGTTCTTTAGCAGAAGTATTACTATTCTCCTCAAAATAGGAAAGGAGAGTTCAAAATATCTGATTTAGAGAGGGAGGGGGTGTTTATGATGGATTTAATTATGGTAGGTCCAATCAAGTTTGAATTGTTCTTCTGCATGTGAAGCATATAGACAATGATGGATGAATAATTTTTGCATGAGTCTGTCATGAGAAGCATAAAGCTTTGAATGAGTTTCTATTAGCTCAAGAAAAGAAAAAGAGATGGAAACTGTACTGGATATGACAAAGATCATCTCAACTCTCATGCTCATCTTGTCTGTTTTGCTATGCTTTGAAGCAAGTGGCATTGCAGCACAGACTGGCAAGCTTCCTGAGGAGGAAGGCAAGGCTTCTTTCATGTTCTTCGTTCACTTGCTTTTCTTCTGTGAATTTGCAGATAGCACAAGTAACTTTAAAAAGTCTAAACGCACTAGACCTATCAAAATAGTTGATTCGTTTTAAAACAGTTATTGGAAATGGAAAAAGAATCCATTCCATCCATTATCTTCTGTTTAGTATCCCGTGGCAACTGAGACAAAATCTGTTTTCCTTTTCTGCTCCTCCCTGCAAAAAGCTGCAGCTTCTTACTTTAGTCTCTTATATGCTGCAACCAGTTTGTTCAACTAGCCACAATTCTGATATGACCACAAATTTTGATATTCTGCTTGGAAGAAGGTAAAGCTATAGGAAGTGCAAGAAGGGATGACAAGGTTTTCTCCGATGAACTGTCCCTCCAAGAAAATCAACTATGAGTGAATCAACTGTATTTAACTACTCTGTTTCTCGGGCTACCGGCTACGTGCATGTTGTTGGAAATGTCATGTCGAAACTGAACACGAACAAGTCTCATCAAAGCTTGTCTAATGCTCCAAGATAGACAAATATAATATGAGTTTAATCTGTGCAGTGAATGCTCTCAAGGAAATAGCTGAACAGTTGGGCAAAAGTGACTGGGATTTCAATCTGAATCCTTGTGATGGGAACTCTAACTGGAGTACACCAAAGAGGAAAGACCTGCCAGTGTATAACAACACTCTTTACTGCGGCAATTGCTCTGATGGGGTGTGTCACGTCACGCACATGTAAACTTCTTTCAACACATAACTACCTGCCATTGTATGACAACACTATCAACTGCAGTTGCTCTAACCCTGATAGTTTGTGTCACGTCACGGGCATGCATACTTCATTCAACACAGTAAACTCTCGTGTTCTCGTTTCGTTTATTCTGACACGTTGCTATATATCCACCGACATTTGAGACGATATTGCAGAAAATGGAGAATGCTTAATCATTGTGGAATATGACTACAATATTTACTTTTTTTTTTGTATGATCTGGTTTGTTGTGTTTTGGTTACCTTTTAGTCTATTACTTGGTTAACTTTTGGTCTATTACCAGAGACAAGCTCTTAAATTGTTATGTTAGCACTTGTACTTTGAAAGGAACCAAAAATTTTAGGTTTCCTGAAATTACTCCAGGATGTTATTGTCTTTCTAATGGTTGGCTATGCAGAGGACTATTTAGTCCCTAACAGCTTGGCAAGCAAAAAAGGTTCCCTGCATAGCCAAAGATAAGATGCTGGGGTTGTCTAGCAAGGATTTTCACTTATGATGGTTCTATTCCTGTGTTTTCTATTCACTGGAAAGAAACAAGCAAAACTTTAATGGTTGACGTTTATATGGAGGCAATAGAATTACTCATCATTAATGATTGTAAAGTTAGAACTTCCTCTCATATTGGACCTTTCTCTGGCTAAAATAGATTTCTCAAAGGGCAGGATCTTGCTGGCACGCTTCCACCATCACTGGCGAAATTACCTTTTATCACAACGATGTACGGGTTTCCCAATCACGTTTGTTTATCATACATTTAGGTTGGCATTTTATATATGTTCATTAGCATATCATTGCTATCTAATGTTTGCAGTGATCTAAGTCGCAACTACCTCAATGGTACAATCCCCCCCGAGTGGGCTTCTACTAAATTGGAAAATCTGTGAGTTGTTCCTGCAAATTACGTTTAAAGCAGTCAAAGCTCTCAACCCTCTCAATTTTTGACTTAACAAGGTGAAACTGCGGCAGGTATGTCTCTGTGAACCGCTTATCAGGACCAATCCCAGAGTACTTGGGAAACATAACCACACTCATATATTTGTATGTCTATAACATCACTCTGTCTCGCTACACACGCAAACATGCGTCAGCACACAGAAAACGGTCTTCAAAGAAAAGAAATACTTTGGAGTTTTATTCATTCGAATAGTGTAATACCTTAAAAGGGATTTATATTTTCAGGAGTCTAGAGAACAACCGGTTTAATGGGACTGTTCCAGCTGAGCTAGGCAAACTGATCAATTTAGAGAATCTGTGAGGCCTTTCTCTACCACATATGTCGAAATCAAGTTTATTCAGTGGCTTGTACCTCCATCCCCCTCTTCTTTCTGTTTCTCATTGTAGCATTTTCATTGCCAACAATCTCACCGGAGAATTGCCATCGGAGCTCAATAAGCTAACCAGGTTGACAGAACTGTAAGTAAATTTGTGACTCTTATGTAAATTACAAAAGTTGAATTTGGTCATTTCTATTTTTTGTTTCCTTTGTCTTCTTCCCCGCACTTTCCCACGTAATTAATACATTGAGGCAGTGCAGTAGGCTAAGCGGAAACAACTTCACTGGGAGAATGCCTAGTTTTGAGAACTGGAAACAACTTCAGAAATTGTAAGTTATTTTGCTACGATTATTCATTGACAGTTTCGAATAGTAATAATTTCTGCTGAGATTTAGTTTACACGATATTTGTAACTAACAGAGCGATCCAGGCTAGTGGTTTTGAAGGCCCCATACATTCTAGCATTTCCCTCTTGAGCAATTTAACTGAATTGTAAGTTATGCTTTTCAAGGTCTTGTTAAGTTGCTGGATTTATTTCTTCTTTTTTTGCCAAGAAAAAGTTGCGGGGTTTTGGTTGGGTTATTGGTTCTTCTCCCAATAAGATCAGTACTGTGGTGAAAGGCATTTGCGTAACCGAGCTCTGTTTGCAGAAGGATTAGTGACTTAACTGGAGAAGGTTCAGAATTTCCAGTGCTAAGTAACATGACTGGAATGAAAAAGTTGTGAGTCACAGACATGATTGCAGACAAATACTAAGTTCAATGTTTGGTAACTCTATTCTGCAGTCATGATGTTTGGCAACTTTGGTCTATGTTGCAGGATGCTGAGGAGCTGTAATATATCGGGCAAGATCATCCGTGATTATATAGCAGATATGGCGGCATTGACTACTTTGTAACTCAACCGCTTCCAGTTTTATTTTCCTAACATTTTCCCGCGTTTCATTTGTTCATTATCCTATTGTAATGCTCAGCTCTTGACACACATTCAACCACGGCGCACTAAAAACTGGCAGTGTATATTTCGTCGAGTCTTGATAGCGAATTCTTTATTATTTCCTCTTTCTTTCTTCCTTTTTTTCTGTTTTTTTTTTTGGGATTTTCAGGTACATATGCAGTCTTATTATTTTCAATTCATATGCAACTCATAAACACTGTTTCTAACATTTATATTTTGCTCATGAACAGAGACCTTAGCTTTAACAAATTGGAAGGAGAGATTCCGAGTCTCGAAGATCTACGATCATTGACGACCTTGTACGCTCTTGTTATTCAATACAAAATTATTTAATTTGAATTGCATATGTTGCGATTTCCCACTTTTCCTTATATGAGGGCCGTGCAAAAAGATTGTTAATCTGATAGCCTCCACTTTTTTGTAATTTATCAGATTCCTCTTGATTTCAAACCTAAGATTCTTTACCTTGTTTCCGTCTGCATCGTGTTTGGAATACTAAATACATGATAATCTAACCATAGGTGAATTTTATGTTTCATATTTTAGGGATCTGACTGGCAACAACCTAACAGGGCCTATTCCGAATTGGATCCTGGGCAGAGATGCGAATTAGTATGTTTTTAATCCTATATTTGAGACTGATCTTGTATAAGTTGGTGCTCATGCTTCTAATATCAGAGATTATGGTCGTACAAGCATGCCAACAAATCTACCCCAGACCAAATTTATTAAGAGTTTGAAAGTATCCTTCCATGACCTGCCAAGGACCTCGAGAGTGCCTAAGTGGCTATCCCTTTTCTAGGAGGCGAGGCATTGCCTTCGGTGGGTTGGTTCTAGACCCTAAGAAATTATGATAATTATTCATACCTGTGTGGCTCTGCTTGGTTCTTGCTGTTTTCCTTGCTTTTCCATCATGAACGAACTGGTGTTCTTCGTCCTACCTTATCTTGACGCGGAGCCCTCAAGTCAAATGCTTCTCCCCCTAGCAGCGGCTCACTCTTACATAAACCTTTCCCGGAGATACACTGCAAATTATGTACTGTTTAAACTGCCTGGTATGTAGGGGGCAGATGCTTGTTAGTCCAAATTCCCCGAACCCTATACAACTGTTCCTATTTTTATTGCTTACAAATGTCTCAAATATCTCTTGGACTTAAATCTTCCATACTTGCCCATTTGCATTTCTTGTTTGACAGAAGTCACATGATATTCTTCACATATGTAGTCTAACTAAGTATGGTTAAACTTGAATGCTTGCGTGCAGTGCAATAGATCTTTCTTACAACAATTTTTTGGAAAGCACTGTGCCATTGGAATGTCGAGAAACGTTGTAAGCCCCTTGTGCATCATGTCCTCTTCTATCTTAGATTCGAGTTTAAGCTCAACTAAAAGTTGCCTTATGTGGTTTCATCAGAAATTTGTACAGAAGCTTTTCTGGAGGGAACAACTCGTAAGATAAAATCTTCTTTTAGTGACAATTAATTGGTTAAAACCTTGGTTTAGTTTACTGCATAGACACTTTGCTTAATTATCCTTTTTTCTGTATGATTTAATCCAGAGTACTTGCCAAGTGCCCGAGTCCTTGTTCAAGGGGTAAGCAAATAACTTTAAAAACCAGCACATGCTTATGTTGATTTTATGTCGTAAAATTGTCTACCTGTCCTCCCCCCCCTCCCCTCCCAAAAAAAGAAAGAAAGAGGATAATGAGAAATGTTTTTTCTCCAATGGTGAACACTATTTAAAACAGTACTAGTTAATGGATCCGTGCAAAATGTACAGGATTAAATAAAAAATGCCTTTCTTATAATTAAAAAAGGAAAAACAAATTAAAGCAAGCCACAAAGATAAGTTAATTTAAACTCTCAACTAACAATTTTAGATGATGTCATGAAAATGAATTGGCTACTAATTCTTCAACTCTAATGAAAGAGGTGGAAAACTAATTATTAAACGGGCCACATAAAGTGCCAAAGAGGCTTGAGGAATAACCTCAAGGTCCTAAGCTCAAATTTCTATACCGACGGGACCATATAAATTACACTTATGATTCTTCCTAGAAAAAAAAAGTATTATCTAACTCTATTCTTCCTTTCAAATTTTTTCCCTAGAACTTTGGTATTGAGGGTGCTTAATATAACATATGCATTATCATCATTTTAAGGCTTTTTTAATTTTTGAATTTCTTTATTTGATACTTTTTTTTAGCTACCGATGTTGTTCCCACTAACGTGATTGAAACTAATGAAGATGAATATGCAAATTTTGGATAATATAGTATGTGTTAAGAAATACTTGCATACCTCTTTATTCTTGTCAGCTAATTTGATATCATCTTCAAAGAAATAGTTCTGCACATCACATAGTATGTGTTAAACCTTACTGCTATAAAGAATATAATCGTAAGCGAAAAAGTTGACGAAAGATAGAGACTTTTAATACTTATATGTATGATAGGTCTCAATTTTTGTAACACTGTACATGCAACATATCAAGTTAATTTGTTTTAACTAAAGAAGAAGCTTCTCGTAATAGTATTGGCGGATGTTAATAGCAAAAATGATCAAGAGTCAGTTCAAGTTTATGGGAAAATAGACTAACGAAATCGGACCTCCAAAATGCTCAGTGTTAGTGTTGGAAATATTTTGGAAACATTTTAGATATTGGAAACATAACGCGATGAGGTATCACATTGGAATGATGAGGTATCAAGCAAATAAACTATCACTGTGACGATGAACAAAGGGGAAACCAAATATGCCGGCAAACATTTAAGCATTGAATTTGGAATCCTACCTCTGAAAAATGTGGAATGGACTATTTTTTCAGGGATGTAACAAAGGGCTTCCCGTTCTCTTCTTCTACCACTTATATTGTTTATCAACAATTCTTATGTTTTCCTTTTTCATAGGTTGGTACGCATTGCACATTAATTGCGGTGGAAAGAGGACTGTCATTGGAAACACAGTATATGAAGCTGATCAAAAGTCAGCAGGTTCAGCAAAATTTGTTTCTTCCCCAGAAGAAAACTGGGGTACCAGTAGCACCGGACTATTTTGGGACCGTAATAATACATTAGATGACTACACAGCAAATAATGTATCTGTTCTAAGGATGAACGACTCTGAATTGTACACAACAGCTCGGCTCTTTCCCTTATCTCTCACTTATTATGCCCGTTGCTTAGCGAATGGAGACTATACAGTCACGCTTTACTTTGCGGAGATAATTTTAAGAGACAATCGATCTTATCAAAGCCTTGGAAGACGAGTCTTTGATGTTTATATACAGGTAGCCTAAAACATTATCTAGTACATCTTTTAGTACGTAGTATTATCTCCGTCTCTTTATAAAAGAGACGCTTTTGACATCTTTCGTGTTTAGAAGACTAGAAATATATCTTTGAAATTTACTTGAGAAGTCAAAAGAGTTAAAAACTTAATTTTTTGGGGAGGGAAAAAGTATAAATCTCTATGATTGCAATGCAATAGCTTTTGACAGGCCGAACAGAAACTGAAGGACTTTGATATCAGAAATGAAGCACAGGGGGTTGATAAGGCCGTGAAAAGAATATTTAAAGCAGTTGTGAGTGATACAATCTTAGAAATCCGCTTTCAGTACACAGGGAAAGGGACAACTGCTCTCCCGGTTAGAGGAATTTATGGCTCTCTGGTATCTGCTATTTCAATAGAGGCTGGTTAGTCCTTCCCTGTTTTAACTCTACATGTGTCCTTGCTGACATCAGTCTCTGATCATTTCTGGTTTTTATCCTTAATATCCAACAAGAATAGTTCGATATAATATTATGTACTAAAATCATTTGACATCGTTGTGCATCTGTTTTGCTCTTGTCTAGATTTCAAGCCTCCTGACAATAGAACAAAGAAGCTTGTACCAAAAAAAAATAGAACAAAGAAGATAATCATTGCTGTTGGAGTTTTGGCTTCAGGGTTATGCCTCATTCTCTCCCTCATTGGTATTGCTTGGTGGAATGGATATTTAGGAGGCAGAAGATCAAGGGAAAAAGGTTTTGTAACTTTATCGTATCAATAAAGTTTGATTCGCAAGGAAGTACGAAAATTTTATATGTTTCACTGTGGGAACATGAATTGCAGTATGATGTATTATGACCATGCTTGATAAACGCATCTTATAGTACTATAGCAGTTCAATTCTCACATTGTCAAGTAAATAAAATCACCGTCTTAGGGACTTCACAATTTCCAAGTTCTCATTGCTCAAGAGGAAATTACTTTAGAGAAAGAGCAAGACCTAAGACAGATTAAGATGCAGTTATTGCTTCATAAACTGTAAGAAGCACTTCATAAGCTTAACTTATTCTTCTACAGATCTGAGAGGCTTAGATTTGCAAACTGGGTTATTCACATATAGGCAGATTAAAGCTGCTACAAACAACTTCGACGCTGCAAATAAGCTCGGAGAAGGTGGTTTTGGTTCTGTCTACAAGGTATTTAGCAACTAATTTCATTTTGCTTTTCTTCGTTTTTCTTTTGCTGTATTTTTTGCACTGAATTGGTGTTCATGTGATTATGAAATTTGAAGATAAGACTTCAGCAATAAGAGGTTTACTTAAATCCACCACTTCTGTTTCAATGACAGGGTCTATTGCTAGATGGCACAGTAATTGCTGTTAAGCAACTTTCTCCGAAATCAAAGCAAGGAAGTCGCGAATTTGTCAATGAAATAGGCATGATTTCTGGTTTACAACACCCAAATCTTGTAAGGTTGTACGGATGCTGTATAGAAGGCAAGCACTTACTGTTGGTGTACGAGTACATGGAAAATAACAGCATCGCCCATGCTCTATTCGGTAAGTCAATGTTTTAAGTGATTAATTACATTAGCTTAATCAAATTTAGTAAGAAACAAAATGATAATTTTCCACAAAATGATAGTTTTCCACAAACTGCTAATCTGTTCATTTCTTGTTACATTTAGTAATACTAGTATAGTTAAACCATAATAAGTAAATCAGTTGTTAGCTGGTGATCAAATACTCGAAAGTATAGAAAATTCATTACACGAAATATAGTTTTACTCTCAAACCCGAAAAATGTATACTATTAAATAAATGTGTGAAGTTCGTATGAGATAACGGTAATGAACGAAGTAATTTCAATAATGTCCAAAAACCTAAGTTTTTTCACCTTATATACATATATGTGCATTAGATTAATAATATAAATATAATACCAAAAAAGTTCATCAAGAATAATTTCTAACCCAAATCATTTATCAGATAATAAGACCAGTATCATCAAATTAATAAAGAAAAAAAATATTACTTCTTGCATAAAGTTTTAAGAGTTAAGAAAACAACAACAACCCACTGTACTACCAAACATAAAATAATACATAGATTCATGATAAAAGTTAAAAAAAAAAAAGGAAGGCTTAGTCCAACTTGTAGATATTCTGACTTGTATCTATACTTGTAAAGTTTAAATTTGCAGTCATATGCAATAAAGTTAGTAGACGCAATAACCGATCCATCTTCAAAAAAAATATTGTATATAAATAAAGAGCATAATATAATACCTAGACTTAGGAACGGTTCTCTAATAAGTAGTCAAAATTAATGTGTTCATTTTATTGATTTTGATGGTGGTATCAAGGTTAGGTTTAGGTAGGTTTTTTTCAAAAGTTGAACAGAGACTTAGCATCACATATATATACACGATTGAATTAAATCCAATCCCGTGTTGGTTGAATTCAATTCTTTCGTCACTAAAAGATACATAAGTGAATTTTTAACATCTTCAGCACTCCCCTTGGAATCACTTTTATACAGTGGCCCCATATCCACACTTGTTTTGGTTATATTTATTCAATCTTTGTAAATTAATAAAAGATGCATTAAAGAACTTATAACCTCTTCTAGCAGTAGATTGTTTAAATTAAGCCAAAAATATTGTAATTAGCCTCGTCTTTTTAAAATTCAAAAATACCCTTAATCTTTATAAATCTTATATATTCAAAATGGATATTTTAAGCAAAAAATATTTAGCCATTTAATCTCTTAATATTATTTTGTACGATGTGCCAGATCCTCACCCTTTCTATTTATATTCATATTCTATTGTCACTAAAAGACGCATTAGCAAACTTAAAAAGAGTATTTCAAGAAAAACAAAAACTTACTCATTTAAGCCCTTACATATCAGAACTTGAGAGTTTTCAAACATATAAAAACAATATCTGAACTACAGTGGATCATATAAAAACAATACCGATATGAAGAATATGTTGTCCTACAAATAGGGATATTTCAATAACTCAAATACAAACATAGGATTATGTACTTGCCATGAACTCAAATTATATTTAAAAGCAGAATCTTACGATCTAGCGATTCTTATGCATTTAAAAGTTTCTAAAAGGACTTATTAAACGATACACTAATATGTCCATATTCAAAATCTGGAATTAAACTTTAGTTTTATGAGAGTTTCAATGTACTAATATCTTTGTTCTCTGCAATTTGTTTTCTTGATCAAATTGATGGAAAATGTAGTAGTTCTAAGGTTTTTTTTTACGTGAATGAAGGCGATAGGTTTTGATTGAAATTTTTTTAGTAATTAGAGAGTTTGCAGGGGTTCAAGGGTGATTTTATAAGATTTTCATAGGGTTTTTCCCTCTTTTTCTTAACAAAAGTCTAAACAACCACTAAATTCTAACAAAAGCATATATTCTAATAATTAAGGAAATTTTATGGGAAGTGGCTTGATATCCTAAGAGAAGTCAAAATAACACATTAATTCAAAATGAGTATTTAATGGAAAAAAGTTGCAAGTGAAAAACACCACTAATCAGCACTAACCTTTTATGAAGATTTTAATTTATAGATAGTGTATTAAGGGAAAAAAATGATTAGTCATTTAACTCCAGTCAGGATTACATATGTATTTAGAAAATTTTAAAAAACTCCAATTTTACGATAACTTCCTTGCACCAATATGTCCATAATTAAACTTCAGGTTTATATATATATATATATATATATATATATATATATATATATATATATATATATATATATTTCAAATCTGTAGAATACGCGTGAATATACAATTGAAATGTAAGTTTTTAAAAGATCGAAGTTCCGACAGAAAAAATCAATTTAGTATAGGTATATTAGATTTATCCCAAAAGACTATAAAAAACCTCTATACTCTACAAGTTGTTTTCTTTTTCATTTCTTTCTTTTCTTTTCGAATTTGATGGAAAGATGTAGTAGCTTTATGGTAGTTTAGTTTTAATGTGGATAGACGGGGTAAGTTTGGATAGGAACATTTTAGTAATCAGGGAGTATGCAGGAGTGAACGGGTGATTTTATAAGATTTTCATAAGGGTTTTTTCTTTTTTGTTTTGTTTTCATAAAAGTCAAAATAAAGACTTATCTCTAATAAAACATATATTCCAATAAGGGTATTTTAAGAAAAGTAGCTTCATTTTCTAGAGAAGTTAAAACACCCATATTTTTTAGTAGCACATTTTTTCAAAAAGGGTATTTAATCGACAAAAAAGTTTTAAGTCAAAAATCAAAACAACCCTTAACTCTAACAAAAAACATATATTCCAACAAGGGCATTTTAAGGAAAGAGGCTTAATATCCTCTGAGAAGCCGAAAACCCCCTCATTTTTTAATAACTCTCTAATTCAAAAAGTGTCACGCCCCGACCCGGAGGCGGACCTACACATACTATTTCAAAATATTCCTGCTTATCAGAAATATAATATCCAAAGAATTTTACCAAGAACATAACCTCAAAATGATAATCAGAGCTCTAAATGTATCCCAAATCAAAAGCATTTGTATTTATCCTCAAAGTCTAATAAATGCAGCGGAAATCTAATAACAATAGTCACTTCCCAAACATTGGGGTTACCAAAAGCTACTTAATCAAACTATTATAAGTTCTCATTTTCAAGTAACTAAAAAGAGTCTACAATTAAAGAACAACTCTGACTCGTGCTTATAGATAACTCCTCTACTGATGTCTCGGCTTAATTACCTGAAATGGGGAGAGAAAGGGGGTGAGCACAAAGCCCAGTAAAGATTACACGCACACACCCACAGAGTACAACGCTGGTATCCAATAATGTATAGTTAAGTCCAAACAAAGCATATGAAAACGAAAGTGCAAAGACGATTGCAAAATCTAAGCACGACCAATAATCTCATTTCGGAATATTCCAATCTGTCAAATATCAAATCAAAGTCAAAGTCAAATGAACACAGTCGAAAAATTGAACTAATTATTAAATACGATACATTCACGTAATATGTGACTGTAAAGCACGTTAACCTAAGCACGCGAAGGTTCTAAGTTCAAAGTTGCATACCGATAGCAATTGCCATATCATGTCAGGGCGACACGTTAACCTAAGTACGTGAAGGTTCTAATATTAGTTCAATTCAAAGGGGTCCAATGGACTTCAAAATATCTCAAACGCATAAATTGCAAAACATCAAAACTTACTATTTCAAGTACAATAAGTTAACGATTTCTGAAAATACTCGATATTAGACTGAAATCGAAGAGGACAAAAGAACGAATACAACAGAAGTTGAATAACTTAAATCCGAGTTTCGTGCGGTTCCAGAATTTCTAAATAACGATATATAGGCAAAAAGTTAATAAATTATGTGCACCACTTCAAAATTGACACGTGGCAAGGCCACTTCTCAAATTGCACGGCCATTTTTCTCCTGAAAAATCCTTTCAATTACTTTAAACAATTTTCATTTGTAATGATCGACAATGATTGGTGGTAAATGTTAATGGTACTGCACCTGTACCCATGCACAATAACCGGTAAGAGAAACACTGGCACTGGTACGGCCGGATTGAAAACACAAAAGCAGCAGTCAAACAGAAGCGTCAACCCGCAAATACGAAACAGCAGATATCACAACGACGGAGGCATAAAAATTTTAGAACGGGTGTTCCCACGTGATACAAAAACGAACGTATAAATTATAATTTTGATGAAAGACAAATTTTCTCCGATTTAGAATCAAAGCAACAAAATTGATCAATAGAATAACGATAACGAAGCGAATTTGTACATGAAACCCTTACCTCAAATCACGCTACAAGATTCGCAAAGTTGTGTAACCTTCCGAAAGTATCAAACCAATTGTGAGTAGAAGGTTGAAATCCTCAAGCCCTAATTTTCTCTTTCTTTTTCTCTCTCTAAAAGATCAGACTCAATTTAACGATAAAACATAAACTAACCAGTCTTTTTATTTCTCAAAACTTGGTAAATTACTCCAAAGGCCCCTAAAGATATGTTACTTCTTCAAAAGGAATTCCAAAATATTATTAAAATTTCAAAAGTAGCCCAATAATTAAAATAATTAGCTACATATTATTTGGGGTATTACAAAAAGGGTATTTACTGGAATAAAATATTTTAAGTAAAAAAAACACACCTAATCACTCCTAATCTTGTGAATTTAATTAAAAAAAATTAAGTCAAAAGTCAAAACAACCCCTAATTCTAAGAAAAACATATATTCCATTAAGGGTATTTTAAGGAAAGAGGCTTGATATCCTATCCTATGAGAAGTAATTCAGAGGTAGTAGTTTCAGAGCTTCCTTGAGCAAGTTAGTGATGGTTGTAACAGTCTATGCGATATGGCAAGAAAGGAATCAAAGGATATTTGCAAGCCAACAAAAGGAGGTTGATGGGATTATTGCTGTCATTGAGCATTGGATCCTCTGTAGGGTTCTGAGTTGGAAAAAAATAAAACCATCAATGGATAACCAACAACTCTGCTCCAATTGGAAGATTCCTATTACAATTCTGCAAAATTGATTTTGTGTATTTTCCTTGTATTAATCTGTTGAGAAAAGAATCTACAAAATGGAAAATTGTATATTGAGCTTTCAAGGTAATAAAAGGACCTATTACCAAAAAAAAAAAAATCCTATGAGAAGTAAAAAATACCCTCATTTTTTAATAACTCTCTAATTCAAAAAGGGTATTTTGATGAAGATTTTAATTTAGAAAGAGTATCTTAAGGGAAAAAATGATTAGTCGATCATTTAACTCCAGTTAGGATTACATATGCATTTAATTTTTTTAAAAAAACTCAAATTTTAGGATAACTTCCTTGCACCAATATGTCCATAATTAAACCTCAGGTTTATAATAACTTCAATGTACTAATATTCTTGTATTGAGATATATGTAGAATACGCATCAATATACAATTGAAATGTAAGTTTTGAAAAGATCAAAGTTCTGCAGAAAAAATCAATTTAGTATCGGTATATTAGATTTCTCCCAAAAGACTATAAAAAACTCTATACTCTGCAAGTTTTTTTTTTTTTTTTTTGAATTTGATGGAAACATATGGTAGCTTAGTTTTGATGTGGATAGAGGGGGGTAGGTTTAGATAGGAACATTTTAATAATCAGGGAGCATGCAGGAAAGAACATGTGATTTTATAAGATTTTCATAAGGGTTTTTTCTTTTTTTTTCCTTCACAAAAGTCAAAATAAACATTTATCTCTAATAAAAACATATATATTCCAATAAGGGTATTTTTAATAAAAGTGGCTTCATTTTCTAGAGAAATTAAAAACACCCTTATTTTTTAGTAGAACACTTTTTCAAAAAGGGTATTTAGTCGACAAAAAAGTTTTAAGTCCCCTTAACTCTAAAAAAAAAAAAATTCCAATAAGGGTATTTTAAGGAAAGAGACTTGATATCCTATGAGACGTCAAAATCCCCCTCATTTTTTAATAACTCTCTAATTCAAAAAGGGTATTTAAAAGAATAAAATGTTTTAAGTAAAAAAACACCTAATCACTCCTCATCTTGTGAATTTAATTAAAAAAGAAGTTTTAAGTCAAAACTCAAAACAACCCTTAACTCTAAAAAAAAACATATATTCCAATAAGGGTATTTTAAGGAAAGAGACTTGATATCCTATGAGAAGTAAAAAAACACCTTCATTTTTTAATGACTCTCTAATTCAAAAAGGTATTTACTGGAAAAAAAATTAAGTAAAAAACACCCCTAATCTTGTGTATTTAATTAAAAAATAGTTTTAAGTCAAAAGTCAAAACAACTCTTAACTCTAAAAAAACATATAATCGAATAAGGGTATTTTAAGGAAAGAGGCTTGATATCCTATGAGACGTCAAAACCACTCTCGTTTTTTAATAAGTCTCTAATTCAAAAAGGGTATTTAATGGAATAAAATGTTTTAAGTAAAAAAACACACCTAATCACTCCTAATCTTGTAAAAAGATTTTTACTTGAAAAGTGCATCTTAAGGAAAGAAAAGAACCATTTATGCCCATACATGCTTTTATATATTTATATATTATAGATTATAGATTATAGATTTGGTTGTGCTAATTTTGAAAATATCAGGTCAAGAGGGATCCCCTTCATATTTGGATTGGCCTACCAGACAAAAAATTTGTATTGGCATAGCAAAAGGGTTGGTGTATCTGCATGAGGAATCTCCTCTAAAAATTGTTCATAGAGACATCAAAGCCACCAATGTACTGCTTGATAGTGATCTTAAGGCAAAGATATCAGATTTCGGTTTGGCCAAGCTTGATGATGAGGAAAATACCCACATTAGCACTAGAGTTGCTGGAACAGTGTAAGATGTCATTTTCTTCCTTCTCCCAGTAGATTCTTAAATCTTATTGCTTAATTAAAAGTTGCTCATTCAAAAGAAAAATAAGGCTAACACATGGTTACTTCGGCTTTGTGGAACCATTTCTGCAGAGGTTACATGGCACCAGAATATGCACTGTGGGGTTACTTAACCTACAAAGCAGACGTCTACAGTTTTGGGGTGGTTGCACTGGAGATAGTTGCTGGAATGAACAACGTGAAATATCGTCCCGGAGAGGAGTATGTTTGTCTTCTCGATTGGGTAAGAACGCCTGCCTTTTAGCATTTTAGCCTTTTTTTAGTGATATCCATTACCATTATGGTGGTGAGTGTCTGATACTGTTGTGGAGGTTAGCATGTCTCATGGTCTATTTTGTTTCAGGCTTTTGTTCTACAACGAAAAGGAAGTTTGATGGAACTAATAGATCCAAGACTGGGTTCAAGTTTCAACCAAGAGGAGGCAATAAGAATGATCAAGGTTGCTCTGCTATGCACTACTCCGTCTCCCGCGCTTAGGCCCATAATGTCTGCAGTAGTGGGCATGCTTCAAGGTCATATCAGCGTTCAGGAATTAAACATGGATCCTCGTATCTATGGTGATGACTTGATGTTTCAATCCCTGAGAGACAAACATAATGTGATGCGACCCGATAACTCAATTGAAATTGAAGCCTTTGTTCAGTCATCTGATGCAGCACCCAATGACTCTTCCTCTACGTCTGCCCAGTTTACTTCCTCCACATTTGAAGGATCTCTACATAGTCGATCTTCATTTTCCATAGCAAAAGAGTGATAGGAGCTATCCTCCGCCAACTAAGGGACTTTACTGTTGGTGAGTAGTCGATTAAGGTAAGTTAAAGCTCAGAATTGTTCGACACGTTGAACCCGTGCTTGTCTGAAACAAAATTACATGTTGGTTCTTCTTTCTATGTAGCACTGTAACAGTTATTCTCAAGACGGTGATCAAGAAACTCGTGACCTCTAATGCCTACATTGGCAACCCAAGTTAAGAAACATTGTATGATATGTATATTTTCTTGGGAAACTTTCTCACAACTCAATCAAATATTTCTTGTTGCATTGAGATACCCCTAAACGATGGCAGGATTGCAAGATTGGAAAATTTCAAATAATGCACTAGTGACACTTGCCTTGGATTTCAAAAACATGTAGTCTGCGTAGGGTGAAATTGACTTGGACTTGCCAAAACTAAGAGGTAGACACTCTCATCATTGGGCCTATAAGAGGTACCCATCTGCTTTATTTGCTAAATGACCTCGCATGGCACCCTCAGGAGTTGCAGACGAAAGGTTTGTATTCATTGCCAAAAATAAAAGCTCAATTGAATTGCTATCTAATGGACCATGCAATGCAATGCGATTTGATAACTCTCTATCAAATACTTTAGCAAAGTGTAATAGGTTTACTTTTCAGAAAAGAAAAAAGGAGAATGAGTTCAAAACTTTAAAAAATTTCAAACTAGCCTACAACTCAAGACAATGAGAACTGTATTGATAAGTAACTGAAGACATAGAATACATTTTGGCTCAAGCTTTAGTGATATCAATCTGGCATCTAAAACTACCAACAAGGAAGAAGATGTCTCATAACTTTAACCGGTATGTTTTTTCACCAAAATCTAGTGAAGAATGATTGCATTTTCGTATCATAATGACATGCCTGGTATGCTGCCTCTTTTAGTGACAAAAAAGTGTGGATTTTGCAGAAAAATGATGTACATCTATTTTATATCAAGTCCATTACCATTATGTTGGTCAGTGTCTGATATTGTTAAGTAGATCTATTCCATATCAAGCCTTTGAACATGTTAGCTTAGAGCTATCCACTACCATTATGTGGGTCACTGCTGATGCTGTTGTGGAAGTTAACGAAAAGCCATATGGATAGCTTTCCCTGCCAACCGAGGTACTTTAATGTTCATTAGTCGTTGAAGCTTAGAATTCTTCAACACGTTGGTCTCGCTGGTTTGAAGCAAAATTATGAGTTGGTTCTTCTTTGTATGTTGCATAGTGACAGTTATTCACAAAATGCAGAAGAAACTCATGAGCTCGAATGCCTGCGTAGGCAACCCTCCACTCAAGCTTAGAAACATTGTACGATATGTACATTATCCTGGGGAACTTTCTCGCAAGTTAATCAAGCAGCTAAACCTTTTACTTCCTGTTGCATAAAAATTATCTCTAAATTACTGCAGGATTGCAAGAACGGGATAAAGAAAGAAAACATAAATGCTTGAGAAAGATATTTGAGTATCTCAGATATGTTGTAGATCTGAGTTATTGATGTGGTGGGTGATGCCATGGTGGTGGTTGTGTGGTTGATGGCGGCAGTGGTGGTGCTCTCAGTTTGTATCTTGGATTTGGGTTATATGACTTTTTTGAATTTTTTTATTGAATGTAACTTACTAAGTTACATTCAATCTAAGTTAAACTTAGATTGGATCTCTTCTTCATCCAACTAAACTAGCTCACGTTTTAATTTGCATGAGTAAGTCACTCCAATTCACATGGGTAAGTCAAGTACACGTGACATGACTTATCAAAATACATAATCAGTTAGATATATGCAAAAGAATTGTACAAAAGTTAGACGGTATCATCCGATAGATACCAAAAACAGAGTACAGAATCAAACAAAGCGAGTACAGTTAATCGCAAGTTATTTTAAAAAGTAAATAAAAGAATCTACGAGCTAATAGATGCAAAATTTTGATGTGATCGCAACACGTCTCAAACTCTAAAGGACTGCTATGTGAAGGGTAAAATAGGATCAACAATGAGAAATGGAGACAAAAAGGTATTGCCACGTAAATCGCGGAGGTGAAAGTGCCACGGTAGTACTGATGGGATGATGGCGAACTTAGAGAGCAATGCTTGGAAGTAGCAAGGCCCACATTGATGCTTTGAAACCAAAAACGTCAAATTACCCAAGCATCCTCGGTCATGAATGTGGGGTTCAGATTGACTCACCAAACTTCTAGCCTAGGACTAATAACAACAAAATGATCTTTGGTAGGCAATAATTATTACCGAGTCGACGTCGAAAACATGGATATTTAGAAAGAATGGCGAGAGGATACAAGGAACGAAATCCTTACAAAGGGAAATTAGATCGTGTTCAATGACGATAAGGATTTAAAAAAAAAAAAGAAAGATCCTTCGAAATTAAAATCACACAATTTCAACGGCAATGAAGATTTGAAGGATTAATCCTTAACACAAATAGGATTGATCAGCCAAGGCGCTGATTCAGATTTGAAAAACAATAAATCGTTATATCTAATTGCGCAATTCAACTCTAAAGTCTTGATATTCTCCGAAATCTTGAAGTATTACTATTCTCCTCAAGATAGAAGAGGAGAGGCAAAATATCTAATTTGGACTTTTGGGTTGGGTTGGGGTTGGGGTCGGGGAGTTATGATTGTCCAATCAAGTTTCAATTGCTCTTCGGCATATATGATATGAAAACACCAACCATGATTTTTCTTATTCACACAATGATGGACGACGACTTATCTTTGCATCAGAAGCATACACCGATGATCTGAGGTTCAAAGCCATGAGAGACTTTCATCGAGAAAAGCAGAGTCAGACTTCCGGTGGAGGGCAAGCGCAGAACACGACAACAATCCAAAGTGATGTGCACACTTCCTCTACAGAGTGACTACAACGTTATGTTCTTATGTAGGCCATTGCAACTGTATGAAATATGAATATGACTATTTTGTCCCTGGAAATAAAAGAATGAATGCTGTCATTCCAGCAGTTCTTGCATATGCATTGTGTGTATATATATATGCGCTAAAAAACTCTCTGCCTATCTATATGTCCCTCTGTATTGTGTCGTTTTTTAACTTATATCTCTTATTCAAATCTTGAAACTTATGTTCATGTTTAAGACAAGTCCAACATATTTTTTTTCCGTAATTTAACAACCCTAATCTCCTTCATTCGTCTCATTGTAACTAATATATACACGCATGTGCGTAAATATATATACAATTTTTTATCATATTTTATTTTATTCCTACGTTTGATATCTTTTCATAGTTCTTGGAAAGTTTTATTAATACAAACCTCAATATGTGGGTCATTATTTCCTTTACTATTTGGAGAGACTATTTCTAACCTTTTCTATTTCACTTCTACATTTGAATGTTGCTAAAAGACTAATAATTGTTGCTAGCGGTATAAAACTGTTAAGCATGATAATATTGTTGGGTTCATTCTCTAATAAGCTTAAGCTTTTAGAGCAGATGGTAACTTAACATGATATCAGAGCTCTGGTTTAGCAAGGTCTTGGGTTCGATTCTTCCCGCTTGTATATCTGGTCCCTCTTTATCGTAATGCTATTTGCACTCAGTTTACTTCTAATTTAATTTGTTTCTCCGCGTGCAACACGTGAGGGGGAATGTTAAGCATGATAACATTGTTGGGTCCATTCTCTAATAAGCTTAAGCTTTTAGAGCAGATGGTAACTTAACAAAAACTCATAACATATATTATTCTTACTACTTATTTTGTTAAAACCACTCGACATATGAGTATTAACTTTCTATTAGTATTTTAGCAGTTACGACTTCGTGTGCAACGGAGGGGACCAATATTAATATAAATCTAAAACCCTAATTGAATAAATCCTCACAAACACCATAACCATGCCACCAAGTTGACCATCAAGGACCGCTGCTTTCGTTGCCATGAAGAAGAAGACGATAACACCATCACAAAACTAAAAAACCCACCGCTATTTCCTCCACCACCATCATTACCAAAACCAAAAATCCCCAACCGCCACTAAATCGAAAAACCAACAATCCAAAAACTCCTCCATTGTCAACGACAATGATTCCACACACCCGTGACCCATCTCCGGCCCCATCCCAAAACAACCTTAGTCCCTATCTCGCTCATCCAAAACCTCGTTTGGAGGTGCATATGCAATTTTGAATTTCAGAAAGTCCAACTTAAATACAGAAGTGGTTCCATGAATATAAGCATATATGAATCACGTTGTACATGGATGCGGATCCATGTGTATATGCATCTACTATCCACGAATTACTCCATTGAAACCTGATCCGATCTTGATTTGCACCGTCCATCAATTAAATTTCATGTACAAGGCATAGGAAAACTTAATAGGGTTAGTGTTGATTGACGGTATAAAAAGGACTTGATAGGTTCAATCAATGAGTTCAGTGACTATTACAGCGTGAGGTTTCAATAATCAAATTGACCTCTGAAATAAACTATAATGATAAACATTTCACGCGTAAAAAGAAAAAAATAATAATCCAGAGTCTCACCTTGCAACTTGGGCTTTCAAAGCTCGGGAAATTGACAAAGGAAGCTACTGACTAGTATTAAAAGCATTTCAAAAATCCCAAATCCAAGAAAGTCCAAGAAGTGATGCCCGCATACTGTTCCAAAGCTGGACCCTTTATCCTAGCAATAATTTTTTTTTCACATCGCTGTTACGAGATATATATACTCCTCCGACCTCCTACTTGGACCAGCACAGTTCTTGGTTCTAGGTTCAGATCATAAAGTTGAAATGAAAAAAAAACACACCTTAAGCTCAAATCGATCACTTCGCTTTCCGTTTCCTTATTCATACACACCTCTTTCTCTCACACATGAGCGGTTATACAATGGGTCTGTTGATCCTTGCACTGAGCTGCTTCTTGTTGTTGAGATATGGGGAGTCGGGGGTGCTACAAGAAGAAGGTCAATAAACTTCCCACTACCCATTACGTTACTGTTGGATTTGATCGGTCCAATCTAATTAGGTGGCCTAACGGGCATACTATGGTTAACTATTTATTTGACTTGGATCGGACATTAATTAATTATATTGACTAAATAACATTATGAGCCTATTTAATTTAACCTTCAATACACTAATGACCTATTGTGTATAAAAGGTTTATAAACCCTAATTTCTTAACTTTGATGGACGGTTGAGATTTGGCAGGCTTTAGAGTTGATCTCACTGCTCTCTTTATATAAATATATTTTGTTCTTGGAGGTTAGGGTATTATTATATTTTTGGCCACTCTTTGCCTCCTAGACTAAAGAAAAAAATACACCACTATATTTCATCATCAAGAATAGAGAAGAGTAGTGAAGATCAATACCAAAGGGTACGTGTTCGCTTCCGCATCTTCGCGTTCTTTCATCATCAGAATAAAACTCTTGGTAATCTATGGTTTCCTTCGATTTCGGTGAGTTCGTAACCTTATTGTTCTTATGTTTATGCTATTGTAAGATTCTAATGATCTTGATTATAGGATCAAGATGAATGAAATTAAGTCTAACATGTGGTATCAGAGCTGCGTTAATCAATTGCATGAACATAGAACGTCCCTTTAAAATTCTTTGAATATTTGAAATATTAATGTTAATGTAATTAAAAAAAATACTAATAATAAGGTACGGCTGTGTGGCATGTTGGCCGGTTTACGGCATGTTGTTTTGGCCTTATGGTTGTTGGTTGGCCTTGCATATTGGGCCAACAAGTTTGGACCGTTAAATGTTAGTTAGGTGGCCTGTTAATTGCATAACAGATTGGCCCAGAAAAAAAAAGGGTTATATGGATCGTTAAATTGGCCCAGCAGACATTATATTTAGACTTGTTTTGGGCCCTTTTTGTGGCCTGAAGCCATTGGCCCTTGTGGCTTGTGGCTTGTGGGCCGAAGCTGTTGGGCCTTAAAAGGCCTGTTAAAGGGCATGCTATCTACAGCAAAAATTGGGCCAGTTAGAAGAGCCTTTAGGCCAGTGAATTGGGCTGTTTTGGCCCTGTTTGGCTACTTACGAAAAGGCCTTGTAGGTGATGATTGGGCCTGGTTTGGCCAATTTTTAAAATGGGTTTCAAAGGGACTTATGTATTTAATTGTGTCTTTGTAAAATTAAAATTTATAAAGTCGATTAATACTATATTCCTATTGAAATTGTTTATTTAATACGTTATTATTGATAACATATGTATTTTAATATTGGCTTATATTATGGGATACTGATGAATATAACGTGCCAATATTATTATAATTTCAAGAATTAGTCTGAAATTACGAGATCATGCCAAAACTTTATGCTTTGTTTGGCATGTCTAGACTATGATAATGAACTTGAAATAATTAGTGGTTCTTACTTATTTTGGCAGTAAGCGGCCCAACGAAAGTTTATTGTCTTTTATAAGTTGAGATAATGATAAACCACATCACATTACGCTTATTAATTAAAATATTAATCGGCCCCAACGGAAGATTATATTTTAACTTTTTAAGCGGAAAGAAAGGAAATAATAAGTTGCACGGGTCAAATTATTTTCTGCCCAACGGTGATATAATTTGTACTCATGTTACTTTTAATGATTTCCAAATTGTTAAGGATGGAAAAACACTTGTATGTTAATAACCGGCCAACAGAAGGTTATAAGTGATATGTTAATTTTTCTTTTTGAGAAAGGTTTTGTGTATTTACCTTTTTCATACAAATAAATTGTTTATCCCTCAATTTATTTTATTATGTTAAATGATGAACTAATTGTCTTCATCATGTGGATTTTCGGTACTAACCTGCATGATTATTGTTATTGTTTAGCGTAGTCCTGCTGTAATTACTGGCTATCTTTCCTCTATTGAATCATTGAACGACACCAATTTTAGAAAATAGAAAGAGCAGATTAGCATAATCCTTGGAGTTATGGATTTGGATTATGCTTTACGGGTTGACGCGCCTGCTGCCCTTACGGCTGAAAGCTCTACTGAGCAAAAGGCGTCATATGAAAAGTGGGAGCGTTCCAACCGCATATCACTGATGATTATGAAAGGCTCCATTACGAATGCTATTCGAGGAGCCATTCCTGACTCGGATTATGCTAAGTTGTACCTTGCTCATATTGAAGAACAGTTTCAGGGTTCTTCCAAGGCACATGCTACTACTCTCATCACTAAAATGGTTACGCTCAAGTACAGTGGATCCAACGGTGTTCGTGAGCATATTTTAAGGATGAATGATATGGCTTCTCAACTAAAAGGTTTGGACATGGAAATCTCTGAAGGTTTTCTCGTGCACTTTATTATGACTTCCATTCCTCCGTAGTTTGGTCCTTTTAAGATCAACTATAACACGCAGAAAGAGAAATGAAAGATGAGCGAGTTGATTTCCATGTGTGTCCTAGAAGAAGAGAGACTAAAGTCTGAACAACCTGATAGTGCTCACGTTGCCATAACTGGTCCATCTAAAGGAAAAGGAAAAGGAAAGAAATTTGGCAAAGGTAATGTGCAAAGGAATAAGAGTGCTTCTGTAACCAAGACTGACAAGGCAAGCTCTTCTGGTACCAAGGGTTCTTCTGGTCCCAGGTGTCACTTTTGTAAGGATAAAGGACATATGAGGAAAGAATGTCATAAATTTAGAGAATGGTTGGAAAAGAAAGGTAATTTATCTTTTTGCGTTTGTTATGAGTCTTATACAATTGATGCTCCTTTAAATAAATGGTGGGTTGACACAGGTGCAACTGTGCACATAATTAATTCATTGCAGGGATTCCTTTCCGTGAAGAAGTTAAACAAAGGGGACCGTAATGTTCTAGTAGGAAATGGAGAGAAAGCTTAAGTTGAAACTGTAGGAACTCTCCGTTTAGTTTTGGAGAGTTGCTTCAATTTGGATTTAGTTGATATTGTTTATGTTCCCAGCATGACTAGAAATCTTATTTCTGTTTCTAGACTTGACGCTTATGGATATTCGTTTAAGTTTGAGAATAAAGGCTTATCTCTTTGGTTCTGGTTTGTTGGAGGGAAATCTCTACAAATTACTTTTGAATGCTTCTTTTACTGAATCCTTGAAAACAATGAACGTGAATGATGTAGTTGCTAAAACTTGTGGTAAGAGAAAAAGAGAGAATGAAAATTCTGCTAAATTGTTGCATGAACGTCTAGGTCACATATCACGAGGCAGAATGGAATGCCTCATTAAGGATGGAATTCTTCATTCTTTAGATTTCTCAAATTTTGACACATGTATTGAATGTATTAAAGGAAAATTTGTAAAAGGCAATAAACGTGGTGCCACTCAAAGTACGAGACTTTTAAAGCTTATCCACACTGACATTTGTGGACCTTTCCCTACACCGGGTACTGGTGGTCATAGATACTTTATCACCTTTATTGATGACTATTCTCGTTATGGATATGTTTACCTCATTTATGAAAATTTTTTACTCACTTGCCATGTTTAAGACTTACAAAGCCGAAGTTGAAAATCAACTTGACCTAAAGATTAAAGTTGTAAGATCTGACAGAGGATATTATGGAAAATTCTCTGAAACAGGTCGTAACCCTAGTCCTTTTACCTTGTATTTGGAAGAATGTGGCATCGTTGCTCAGTATACAATGCCAGGTACACCCCAACAGAATGGTGTAGCTGAACGGAAAAATCGTACCCTCATGGCTATGGTACGAAGTATGATATGCCAAATCACTCTACCAGAGTTTTTGTGGGTTGAAGCACTTAAAACAACTGTGCATATTCTTAACAGGGTTCCCAGTAAGTCTGTGCCTAAAACACCTTTTGAATTGTGGACACAGAGGAAACCAAGTTTAGAATATTTTCATGTGTGGGGCTGTTTAGCTGAAGCAAAAGTCTACAATCCGCATACTAAGAAACTCGATCCCAATACCCACTACAAGAAAATAGTTCAATAGTGACAACTATTTTTAGTGACAATAGGAAAGTTGTCACTATTGACTATCTTTTGTGACAACAAGTCAAGTTGTCACTAATGCGTTACCGTGGGATAACAAATAGTGACAACAATAAAGTTATCAATGAATGTCGTCACTAATCACCTGATGAGAACACTGTCTTTTTTGGGAAAAAGTTTTACAATATTAATGGTGACAACATAGGTACTATTGTCACTATTAGGTTATATATTGTGACAAAGTGATGTGTTGGCACAACACTGACATCGCCTAAATTGTCTTGTGACAAAGAACGATATTGTCACAACTTTAGGCGGGATATGAAAAGTTCGGTGGGAGTAAATTTCACTTCAAAAGTTGTGTCTTTCCCACTGTGGCAAAATACAAGCTAGTGGGAGTCCCTTATCTCTCAACTGTGAACCGTCTCTTCTCCTCTCCATATGGTCAATCACCACCCGATCTCTCGGGTTTCCTCTCTTACAGTCTCCCCCTCAACCCCCACCGCCGTAATCTTTCTAATTCATGTTGAGAGAATTTCACTTCTCCATTTTGCTAATTGCTGCGTGCCATGGTCGTTCTCTCAGGTTTTCCTCCTCTCTTACTCGATTTCAGTATAAATATGCTTATATATGCATGTGCATCCATAGAATCGACCAAGTTAGGGATTTGGGACTTTGATTTGGGGTATACTATTTCTCCGGAAATATGATTGTGTATACATAGACTAATTTTGGATATGATTGCGTATACTTAGAATAGCGAATTTCAAAAATCTAGTAACTGGTTAAATTTATTATGGAGAACTGATAATTAGCTTTGGATTATGTTATGCAGTCATGGATGTGGTAGTTCATTTATGTATTTCATAATCTGATGGTCATCGGCTAACAGTGGAAGAAAATCAGTCTAGGTGGTATAGTACTAATCTTAAATGACCTTTGAGGTAGGCCATAACAAATATATTAAAGAACGGAATCCCATACTTAAAGAATAGGCTCATGTACTATATAATTGAAATTCTGGAGCAAAGTAATACCCCAGATAGCAATATGAGCTTTCTAGAGATTGGAACTCTCCCTCTCTCTTGGGGAAATGGTGTTGCCTTGGAAACAAATATGTTCCAACTCAATAATGCGATATTAGTTTTGATATACAGAATTAAGATGCTAATTAATGTCAAACAGATTTTTTTTGAAGTCAAGAGTATCCTTTATTTTTCTTTATCAGAAGAATGGTTTGCTAGAGCTAAGAAATGATTCTGTTAGAGTTACCTATGTATGAACCATTCTTTCTTGCTTCCTCTTTCCTGAGTGGGTTTTAAATGTGTTCCTGTTGAAAAAATAGCAGCAACCTTTAAATAGTGCTGTCACTAAACAATAACTTTAGCTTTTTAGCCTCCAATGATCTACTAGTACACCACCAATATTTACATTCTAATGATTCCTCTATAGCCATTGCAGGCTGTTGTGCCTCTCATAGTCTTTGTTTCTTGTATCATGGGTTGCAAGCTAATTCCGAAGTTTCTTTTATTTTGTAGGCAGCTAAGAGTGGGTGTGCGCCTACCTTGGTTGAGTTCTTTAAGTTAACAAAATACAATGAGAAAAAAAGACCGCGGGTCACTGAAGATGCAAAAAAAGATGTAATATATTGGTTCTTTATGGTCGTCCTTTTTTACCTCTTTTTACTTTAGTGGAATTTGATATTGTTTTTTGCATGAAATTGCAGGAAGAGATGGAACAAGAGTTGACACAGTCTCAAGTAGAGGGTGCGGAACCAATCAAGTTATTTATGTCATCGTGTTGGCTAGTTCTAGTCTTGTTCGTCCTCGTCCAATCATCAAATAGGAATAGTGTTGGAGGGAGGAGACAAAGAAAAGGGCCGAGCGTCAACAACGGTCTAATGAGCTGGCTAAAAATTTGCAAGAATTGTTTTATAAAGGAAGACGAACTAGCTGCTCCAATCTTTGTTGGCATAAGTGCGAAATGACAGCAACCATTCTTCCTCTTCATGGTGAGTCGAATAGGAAGTAGTAAATATTCTGTTTGATTTACTTAGGAAGCTTCACAATTTCAGAAAATTTTAAGATTATGCACCTATTATATATGGGTTCTAGTCCTAATATATAGATTCTACCCAATTTCAGAAGCTTCACATTATGGAAATATTCGCTCATATTTCTAGTATGGTTATATAGAGTCATCTTATGTTTTAGTTTGATGATCATGTTATGTTTTGTTTGCAGTCAAAAACAATTGTTGGGACAGAGCACAAGGTATTACAGACATAAGCAGCAACACCCTTACTCCTAGAGTTATTGTACTGAGTGATTTCGTAAATAGAATTCCTTTAGTTTATGTTAAGATTCAACAAAATTCTGTAATGGAAGGTATTTTCATAATGGATGATTTTGAATTCAATTCCATTACATTAAAGTTTATTCTCATTATTTGTAGAAGTGCAATGTGCAGTGCATAAGAAAATTGTAACATGTGGCAAGTTACTATTACTTGTTGCTATATGAATATAAGTTACACTACTAGTGTGATAGTGAAAACATAAAAAAACAAAATGGCGACGACAAGAACTCGTCCACTAATGTTCTAGTGACAATACAAAAATGACGTAAATGAGAATTTTGACATCCTCAATTTTGTCACAAATGGCAATTGTGACAACATTGAAGTCGTCACATATTAGAATTGTGATAACATTGTGGTCATCACTAATGACACAGTGTGACGAGTCATTTTGTCACTAAATCTCAATCTCAAGTCTATTGTAAGGGTTCTATTGTGACAACAATGGTTACGGTGACAACATTTGATACCATTAGGTGACAACAAAGTTGTCACTACAGTTCATGCAAAAGTGACAACTTAGATGTTGTCACAACAAGTTTTAGATTTAGTGACAACTTGTACATGATTGTCACTTAAAGTCTTTAGTGACGGGCCTATAATGATGACTCTTTTGACAACGCAAACTTGTCACTATAACTTTTAGTGACAATTTTGTACTTTATTATGACAATAATTGTTGTCACTAGAGACGTATTTTCTTGTAGTGACCATAAGTTGTCATTTTATAGGTTATCCTGAAAGGTCTAAGGGTGTGTTTGGATATAGGATTTGAAATGTGGATTTGACTTTGGTAGGGTATTTGTAAATCCTTTGGACAAAATATCTTGTTTGGATAGTTCAAAAGGGAATTTTTGAAATTTCGAAGTGATTTGAACTGTGGATTTGGGGTCACCAAATCCACAGTTCAAATCACTAGTCTGAACTAGTTATTTGTCAAATCCACACCAATCAGTTACAAACCCACAATAACTAGTTCCCTATTTTTTAGGAATCTTGCCTCCCACCTTTTTTAACAACATTTTGCTTCCTTTCTTCCAAACAAGATATTTCAAAATGATTGAATTTGTAAATCAAGGAATTTCGAAATGAGAGTATTTAGAAATGCCCAGTATTTCAAAATCACATATCCAAACACACCCTAAGGGTTTCAGATTTTACTGTCCATCACATACCACTATAATTGTTGAAACTAGGCATGCAGTATTTTTTGAAAATGCTGAGTATAGTGGGAGTTGTACACCAAGAATAATAAACCTTGAGGAAATTCAGGATCATGTTTTTATTCCTGTTATCCAAAAGGTTGGTGCGCCATTACCTCATAGAGAGGATAACGATGCACCCGAGGTAGTACCTAATGATGTGCCCCTTATTACGGATCCTGCTCCAATTCCTGCTAATGAGCAACCTCTTCGAAGGTCAGGAAGAGAGAGATGGACATCCATCTCTGATGACTACATTGTGTACCTAGATGAGGCTGACTATAATCTAGGCATAAGAAATGATCCCACATCTTTTAAAGAAGTTATTATGAGCGATCACTCAACTCAATGGCTTAAGGCCATGAAAGATGAGTTAGAGTCAATGAAAATAAATGAAGTTTGAGACCTTGTTGACTTGCCTGAAGGGGCCAAAGCTGTAGGCTGTAAATGGGTCTACAAAACTAAGCTAGATCCTAAAGGTAATGTCGAAAGATACAAGGCTAGACTCATCGCTAAAGGTTTCACTCAAAGGGAGGGGATATTATAATGAAACATTTTCTCCTGTGTAGAACAATGATTCCTTTCGAATAGTCATGGCTTTAGTGGCTCATTATGATTTAGAGCTACATCAAATGGATGTAAAGACTGCATTTCTTAATGGTGACTTGCATGAAATGTCTATATGACGCAACCAGAAGGGTTTATGGTTGAAGGCAATGAACATATGAAATGTCTGTTGAAGAAATCCATATACGGATTAAAGCAAGCCTCTAGACAATGGTATCTTAAGTTCCATGATGTGATTAGTAAGTTTGGCTTTAAAGAAAATGCAGTGGACCAATGTATATACCTAAAGATCAGTGGGAGTAAGTTTATCATTCTAGTTTTGTATGTAGATGATATCTTACTTGCTAGTAGTGATATGCATATGTTGCATGAGACCAAAAACTTTATGTCTAAGAATTTTGATATTAAAGATCTTGGAGAGGCCTCTTATGTTATAATCATTGAGATTCACCGAGATAGGTCTCGTGGGGTATTGGGATTGTCCCAAAGTGCCTATTTTGATAAGGTTCTAAAAAAGGTTCAATATGCATAACTGTGCTCCCACTGTTGCCCCTGTTGTTAAGGGTGACAAATTTAGTTTGCTACAATGTCCTAGGAACCAACTGGAGCAAGACGAAATGGAGCGTATTCCCTATGCATCAGCAGTAGGGAGTCTTATGTATGCTCAAGTCTGTACTCGCCCAGATATAGCGTATGTTGTTGGCATGCTTGGACGTTACCAAATAAACCCAGGAATGGGTCATTGGAAAGCAGCCAAGAAAGTCATGCGCTACTTATAGGGTACCAAGGATTTCATGCTTACCTATAGGAAGTCAGATAACCTTGAGGTTATTGGTTATTCTGATTCTGATTATGCAGGGTGTGTAGATACCCTGAAATCCACATCAGGTTATGTCTTCATGCTCGCAGAAGGAGTTGTTTCGTGGAAGAGTGCTAAGCAGTCATTAGTGGCTTCTCACACCATGGAGGCAGAGTTTGTGGCATGTTTTGAGGCTTCGTGTCATGGTGTATGGTTGAAGAACTTCATTACGGGACTTAAAGTGGTTGACACCATTTCGAGACCACTGAAGATATTCTGTGACAATCAGGCTGCTGTTTTCTTTTCCAAGAACAACAAATCAAGTGGTGGAACGAAGCATATTGAGATTAAGTATCTTGTTGTGAGGGAAATAATTCAGAATCAAATGGTGTCTATTCAGCATATCAGTACAATCGCTATGTTGGCGGATCCCATGGCGAAAGGCTTACCACCCACTCTCTTTCAAGAACATGTTGCTAGCATGGGTTTGGTTGATAGTCTTTCCCTTAGATGATGGGTTTTTTTATTTGAGACATTTATTTTTGTGATCACCTTTGTTTTGGATTCTGGATATTATGATTATGGTTTGTTACTTCTCGTTAAAAGTGCACATTTGAGGTATTCTGAAACAAACACTCATGTAAGGATCACATGAACTCGTTCATATTGTTATTTATTATGGAACAATGCAGTTCATGTCTATTAAGCTGTTTGACTGTCATATTTGTCAAAAGTTCTGAAATTATAACTGGAGAACGGTGTTGTGGCGTTGAGAGGCACATATACTATCTTCGATTCATTTTAGTATTTTTGTTAAATTTGGCCTAACTTACAGGATGTTTTGTTCAATTTTGTTATGTCAAAACTTATGACATCAACCTTAGTATAACCCTTGGTCAAGTGAGAGAATGTTGGATTTGATCGGTCCAATCCAATTAGGTGGCCTAACTGGTCATACTATGGTTGACTATTTATTTGACTTGGACATTAATTAATTCTATTGGCTAAATAACATTATGGGCCTATTTAATTTAGCATCCAATACACTAATGACTTATTGTGTATAAAAGGCTTATAGACCCTAATCTCTTAGCTTTGATGGACGGTTGAGATTTGGCAGGCTTTAGGGTTGATTCAACTGCTCTCTTTATATAAATATATTTTCTTCTTGGAGGCTAGGGTATTATTATGTTTTTGGCCACTCTTTGCCTCCTAGACTAAAGAAAAAAATATACCACTCTATTCCATCATCAAGAATAGAAAAGAGTAGTGAAGATCAATACCAAATGGTATGTGTTCGCTTTCGCATCTTGGCGTTCTTTCATCATCGGAATAAAACTCTTGGTAATCTATGGCTTCCTTCGATTCCGGTGAGTTTGTAACCTTATTGTTCTTATGTTTATGCTATTGTAAGATTCTAATGATCTTGATCATGGGATCAAGATGAATGAAATTAAGTCTAACACTTACACCCTGTTTCGGTGCCAAAGATTACGTTGTTGTCATTCGAGTAATTGTGTGTACTGGACAAGATTTCGTTGTTGTCATTTGAGGTTATGTTTGGGGATTTCGAAGTAGTAAATGGCTAAAAAGGATAATTTTTTTACATGTTTCTATACTTTTTTCCAACAGACTGACATATGATTCGGAACTTTGAGTACACAATCAAGAATGGTTGTCTATAGAAGGTAGATATTAGCAGTTCAATGCTTTAAGTTGCTCGGTAAGTTTGGTGGGTTTTGTTCAGTTTTCAGAAAATGAGTTGGAAGCTGAAACTTTGAAATCCTAGTTCATTTGTTGTATTATGGTTCAGATGCTCATCAGTTTGGAATTGGTTGAGGTCATGATTTTGCAGCCAAGCTCTACCATTTTATGGTTGAAAGAACTAGGTTCACACATTTGGTGGTGATTTTTGAGGATTTTTTCTGGGTGCTTCATGAGATAAGCATAATATTCAATTGTAATGTGCATAGAAGTCAAATGTTGCTTGCATTGCTAGAGGGAGGTTGACCCAGACTAGAATTTGTTTTGCATTTAGTCCTGCAAATTCATTCTTACGGAATTGAAAATCATTATGTATGTGTAAACTGGAAAATGTCACCGTGCTCTTCGTTGAAAAGCCTATGACGCTGGCCTAAATCTTCCATTTGTGGTGCTTCTAGTACTCTAGTTGGGAAGTTTGACCTCGTCTCTGACACAATTTGGGCTGTCAATTATCTCTTTTTACACCTTTTGAAGTTCGATCTTGCCTATTTGCATGTCTGTAACTTAATCAGTAAAATATGTCATTTTTCTAAGAAACTGCATCTATATTGCCAGAAGTCAAGCTCAATTCACTGGCTTTTCTAACCAAGGAACCTGCAATATGTTGATATAAAAAGTTAACGATTATATCTATATCCATATCTATATCTATATCTATATCTATATCTATCTATATCTATATCTATATCTATATCTATATTTATTTATACATATATAAATCACGTATGAGCTTAAATGACTAATCTTTTTTTTCCTTTAAGATACCCTTCATAAATTAAAATCTTCATAAAAGATCAGTAGTGATTAAGGGTATATTCGACTTAAACCCTTTTTCTTGTCATTAAATACCCTTGTTGAATTAAAATGTTATTAAAAAATGAGGGTAGTTTTGACTTCTCATTGGATATTAAGTCTCTTTCCTTAAAATAGCCATACTAGAATATATGCTTTTGTTAGAGTTAAGGGTTGTTTTGACTTTTAGTCCATATGAACTTAGATAGCTAATTTTTTTTTCTTTTCTTTCTTAAGATACCCTTCTTAAATTGAAATCTTCATTAAAGATTCATAGTAATTAAGGGTATTTTCAACTTAAACTTTTTTTCCTATTAAATACCCTCTTTGAATTAAAGTGTTATTAAAAAAATGATGATATTTTTTCACTTCTCATAGGATATTAAGTTTCTTTTCTTAAAATACCCTTATTAAAATTTATGTTTTTGTTAGAGTTGAGGGTTGTTTGGACTTCTAGCACGTATGAGCTTAAAGGGTTAATCTTTTTTTTTCTTCTTAGGATACCCTTCTTAAATTAAAATTTTCATAAAAGATTAGCAGTGATTAAGGGTATCTTTGACTTAAATCCATTTTTTTAGTTAAATATCAAATTTTAATTAGAGTGTTATTTAAAAATGAGGGTATTTTTTACTTCTTATATGATATTACGCATCTTTCCTTAAACAACCTTTATTAGAATATATGCTTTTGTTATAGTTAAGGGTTGTTTTTAACTTTTGCTAAAAAAAGAAAAGAAAAAAAAACCTATGAGAATCCTATAAAATCAATGTTGAACTCCTGCATGCTCTCTAATTACTGAAAAAATTCTTAACAAATTACCACCTCCATTCACCTTAAAACTAAACTACCTTAGAGTTATCTCATATTTTCCATCAAATTTGATAAAAAAAAAAAAAACACAACTTGCAGATTTTTATAGCCTTTTTTAGAAGAAACAAAATACACCTTGACTAAATTGAATATTTTGTCAGAAACTCAATCATTTTTTAATTTTGTATTTCATATTTGTATGTTGATGCATATTTTACATATTTGAATTTGTGTGCATATATGTAGATTTCAATGCAAACATATTAGTACATTTATAAAAACGTAAATTTAAAGTTTAATTCTAGATTTTACATACGGATATATTGGTATAAGAAAGCTATCAGAAAACTAATTTTTTTTTAGAAATTTTCAAATGCATAAGAAGTGCTACATCATACTGTTATGCTATTATTTATAATTTGAGTTTATGACAAGTAAATAATCCTATGGTCATATTAGAGTAATTGAAATATCCTTATTTGCATGATATCATATTCTTCATATAATTATTATCTTCTTATGGTTCACTGTAACCCAGAATATCATATATTTATACGATAACATATTCTTCATACGGCTATTATCGTATATTCCACTCTTACAATGATAGGATTAGGTAGAATGCAATTGATAACGACTCCAGTTTATTTGAGCTCAAATTATCATTTTTTCTAACATGAAAACTCTCGAGTTTTGATGTGCAAGGGGTTAGATGACTGAACATTATTTTCTTAAAATACTCTTTCTAAGTTTAAAATGTTTCTAAATAGTGAGGGTGCCTATAACATTTAAGAAAATGATACTAAATTACAACCTCTTTTTGCTAACTTTAAATATTTTGTCGCTAAAGAGGGTTAAAGTTCACTAATGTGTCTTTCAATAACAAAAAATAGTAAATATAAACAAAACGGGCAAGGATCTGGTCCAACACATAAAAGAATCTCAAGGAATTTAATGACTAATTTTTTTTTCATTAAAGATAAAAGGTTTACGAAAATGGTAATTTTTTTTAACTTCTAAAAAAGTGAGGCTAAACTACAATACTTTTGGCTAAATTAAAACAATTTACTTCTAAAGAGGTTAAAAGTTCACTAACGCATCTTTAAGATACAAAAATGTATTGATTTAACAAAACTGGGTGTGGATCTAGCCCCACTGCATAAAATGCTCTTAATGGGTTAAATGGCTAAATATTTTTCTTTAAAAATATCTTTTTAAGCATTTACAATTTATAAAGAATTAAGGACGTTTTTTAATTTCAAAAAGAGTGAAGCGAAATTACAATATTTCTAGGTACATTTTAACATTTGGACGCTGAAGTCTGAAGAGATTAAAAATTCTCTATTCACCTTTAAAGAAAATCCTATCAAAATTTAACCTTAAAATTAATAACATCAAAATTGATGAAATGACCGCCTTAATTTTCTCTGCTCCTTAGAGAACCGTTCCCAAGTCCAGGTATATATATATATATATATATATATATATATATTAACTTTTACATATGACTGCAAATTTAAATCAACCGACATAGGACCGAGTCAAATATCTACAAGTTTGATAGCCTTCAACTTTTATGATATATTTCTGTGTTATTTTGTGTTTGGTAAAATAGTTGGTTGTTGTGATTTTTTAAGTTTCAAAACCTTATGCCGTAGGTCGTATTATCAATATCTACATCTATAAATATATAAAAGCACGTATGAGCTTAAATGACTAATATTTTTTACCCTTAAGTTACCCTTCTTAAATTTGAAGTCTTCATAAAAGATTAGTAGTGATTAGGGGTACTTTGACTTAAATCTTTTTTTCTCCCAATAGATAATTTTTTTTAATTAGAGTCTAATTAAATGAGGGTGTTTTTGACTTCTGATAGGATATCAAGCTTCTTTCGTTAAAATATCCTTATTGAAATATATATGTTTTTGTTAGAGTTAAGGATTGTTTTCATTTTTACTTTAAAAAAAGAGAGAAAGTCCTTATGAAATTCCTATAAATCATCTTTGAACTCTTACATGATTTTTTTATTACTGAATAAAATTCCTAACAAAACCTACCGAGCCCATTCATGTTAAAACTAAATACCTTAGAGCTACTTTATCTTCTCCATCAAGTTCGATTAAGAGAACAACTTGGAGATTTTTATGGCCTTTTAGAAGAAAACAAATATACCTACACAAAAATAATTTTTTGTCATGAACTTAATCCTTTTAATTTTGTATTTCATATTTGCATGTTGATGCATATTCTAAATGTTTGAATTATTGAACATATATGTATATTTCAATGCAAACATATTAATACATTGATAGAATCGTAAATTTGAAGTTTAATTCTAGATTTTAAATACATATATATTAGTATAAGAAAGCTATCATAAAACTAGAGTTTTTTTTAGAAATTTTTAAATGCATAAAAATTGCTACATCTTACTATTCTGCTCTTAATTGTAATTTGAGTTCGTCTCTTAATTGTAATTTGAGTTCGTGACAAGTAAATGATCCTATGTTCATATTAGAGTAATTGGAATACTGTTATTTGCATGATAACATATTCTTCATATGATTATTGTCTTTCTATCGTACACTGTAACCCAGAATACCATAAATTTATATGATAACATGTTCTTCAAACGGCTATTGTCTTTGTATATCCCACTCTTAAAAGTGATTGGATCAGGTAAAACGCAATTGATAGTGACTCTAATTTATTTGAGCTTAAAGTACTAATATTTTTTAACATAAAAACTCTCGAGTTTTGATGCGTAATACTTTATTTAAGTTTAAAAGGTTTCTAAATAGTGAGGGTGCTTATGACTTTTAAAAAGGTGATGCTAAAATACAACCTTTTTGCTAACTTTAGATATTTTATCGGTAAAACGGTTACAAGTCCACTAATGCATCTTTTAGTGATTAAAAACTATATATGAATACAACCAAAACGGGTGAGCATCTGGCCCCAACTCATAAAATAATCTCAAGGGATTATATGACGAAAATTTAGAGTACACTACATATTTTTCAAGTGGAAAGTCGTAAAAAAGAGAAGGTAACATTAAGGTTAAGTGTAGTTTTAGACAAGTTGTACTCGAAATTTGAAACTTGAGCTAGAAAAATTTGAATAAAGGGCTTATTTTGTTCCTTAATCTCCAAATAAGAGATACATGAAAATTATACTTCAATAGACTGGATCACTACCAAAAGAAAATAACTGTGGGGATTATTTGACCGGCAACAATCATCACTACAAGATATAACCATCACTGTAAAGAAACAAAATGGATAATGAATGATATTAGAAGTCCTATGTGATGATAATTCGAACTTTAGTGGTGATTCTTGTAGAAAAAATGGCTAAATCTCTAAAAGTTAACGATATAAAACTTTAAAAAGATCCTTAAAAGCTATAGCTACTGGATTTGTTATCTAAGCAATTGAGTCTTCATATGTATGCTGCTAGATCTGTTGAGTTTATTTGATTCCGGATTTTAAAGATGCAAAACTTAAGCTCCTAATTCCTTTCATTTAAAAACTTTGTTATACATTTAATAGTCACAAGTCCATCCCGTTAGATACTTTATTTTCGACAATCTTTTTTGGGTAAATTTTTAAATTTTTGTTAATATGAATGTTATAATTCAAACTTATCCTCAATTTCACTTCTTATACTTATATACATGCCATATAAATACATTACAAGAAATTAGACGTTAATTGCCTACAAAACACTTTTTTCGCTTTTATAACTGTAATATCAAACTTGTAGCGTTTCATTAAGAATTAGATATTTGTGGAAGATGTTTGAAACTGATTACAGTGTCAGTGTACCTTAGAAAACAACATATATTATAAAACAATCATGATTCCTTTCAACCGCAACTTGATGTGACAAAAGAATAAGTATGCTACAAAAATTGATAATAATTGACATTATAGGCTTTGGAAATAAGACCATACCTTGGGCAATTAACTTTTCGCTACTTTAAGTCTTTGATTAACGGTCAATAACTAATTTATTTAATATGATTTAATTATAATGATCGTAGTAATTAATTTTAATTGTATTTTTCATCAAAGTTTATAACATTTTTATTTTCGAATTACTATATAACGTGCAAAGCACGAGATCCTTACTAGTAATATAGAAAGCCAGATTCAACAGTGCTATAAAGATCAATGATGCTCGATGTTAGTAGATTTGTGGTCTGATCATATCAATGAATGAACAACAAAGATGTTCAGCATACACTATACTCCTCATTATTCAATTTTGTAGAAGCAAAAGCATTCTAGGTTAGTTATTTAGTTTGATATTCCCGCATGGGTGATGGGAGGATCGGGAATATGTGAGAAAACTTGTGGTAATTAGTGCGTCTCTGAGAAGCTATGAAAATTTGAGGATTAGATAAGAGGTGTGATGACTTTTCATGGATAGTGTTGTGGAATGACAACCGTGCAAGAGTTATAATGAGTAAATTGGTTCATGTCAGAGCATTAAAAGGAGAAGAGGGAGGTTGAGATGATAATGGTGAGTGGAGAAGAGTTGTTCATGATATAATGTAGTAAAGGCAGCTCAGTCCAGGTTCAGTGGTATGACTTATGGCTGATGAACCTTATGAGAACTGCCCCTGCTCGTGAAAAGGGCTTCATTGCTGTGCTTAGTCAGATGTAACAAAAAATGAAATAAGAGTACTCCATTCGTAATTAGTAATTCATACAAGGCCTGTTCCCACTAAATTTACAGTTTGCAATCAATTTGAGTACTCTGTTATCTTCACAATGCTGGTCACCGTGTCTTTGCTAGTCTTATCAACATAACTCCTTGATTTTAAAGAAATGTGTCTTAAAATCACGCCTAGCTAGATATCACGAAATTGACTCTCCAATGTGCAGTACGGCCTTAAGGCCTAGATGGGAAATGGAAAAGATGGTCAGGTAGACTTATTAGAGGAGCAACTTGCATTAGTAGCATTGTATTTGTATACCTAAGCTTGACGAAACTTGACAAAATAATTTTGGCTTTTGGTTGCTCTAGTTTAAAAAGATCGATATGGTGTTGTGTTTTGGAACTCATGACATCTCTCCTAATTTTCATGCGCTTTGCTAATAATGCATGGCCAGTTGAATTTGCAATAGTTGGATAATTTCCCATAACTTATAACCGTGCCAAGCTTTTTCTGTGAGTTTCTACGTAAGCAATTTCATTTTTGGTTTTTTTGCCTTCTATATGCTACAGTGATCCGTCAATTTGATTTTTCATCTATTTCCTCTAGTCCATGCTCTTCAACAAATTACCAGTAAGATGGGCGCAGTATACTGGAAGTTTAATGTTGACTCTTAAAAAATTAAATGGTTGGAGCAACGCCGTATGCTCCTGAGGGCTCTGAGGGCTCAGTTGGTTGTGACTGCAATGGAAACATGGCTGTCACGTCGTAAGGATGTACATTGTACTCGTCTCACTCTTCCATACAATTACGCGATTCAGATTTTTAACCAAAGGGCCTTCATGTTGACTTCTATATGATTATTTTGATAAGTTGTAGGAACAGCATCATCACAAGAGTGAATCTGAACTCTATTTGCAAGAAGCATCCTTTGAAAAATGTTAAGGGACATACTATATGCAGATAATTGGGTAAAGGAGAGTAAGAAGATTGAGCCTTTCTTTTTTGGTTCTCTTCTACCTCTTTGCCTTCTCTTGCCAACTCAAACATGCTTATCAAATTTCGATATTGCTTCGAACTCTCCTAGTGTGGTCTGGAATAGTGGCTATATCCATTCTAGATATTGGTTTACTAACACTTAAGAAACTCAGGGAACATAAACGCCACTTGTTTTATCATTATTTTTAGTTCAGAAATGGGATTTGACTATTTTCTTCGCAACATAACTTACTTCCTGGTGTTCTCCCAGCTGAACTCGTGAAGCTTCCGTACCTCCTAGAGATGTAAAGCCTTTTCAAAAGCTGGCTTCTAGGAGTTTCTGCAATATTTCCGTATAAGTGCCTTGAAGTGAAATAGGATTTCCTCTACTCCACTTAATTGCATTGTTGCCGATTTCGCAGTGATTTTGCCTACAATTACCTGCAACTTAGACTTTGCGGCAACTTATTACATCGATTTTTACTTCCCTGCTACATTCCATGAGTACTATAATTTTAGCTTTTCTACTTTTGAATGGAGTTATTAACCAGGAACCTTGAAGCCAACCAGATTTCTGGCACTGTTCCTCCTGACCTGGGAAAACTAACTAACTTGAAGGATTTGTAAGACTTAAATTCTTGACTGCCTTGTGCTTTACGCCTTTGATATTCATGTTTAACTGATATTAATTAGTTTCTTCTGGTCCCTGATATTGTAATTCCAGGATATTGTCATCCAACCGATTAACGGGGAAGCTGCCAATGACCCTTGCTGGGCTAAGTTTAACAGATTTGTACGCTTGTATCACCAAACCTTTGTATTCACCACTAGTTCACTGATACTATCGTTTGAGCATCATTTGTTGGATAATGCAGTAGAATAAATGATAACGAATTCAGCGGACAAATACCGGATTTTATACAGAATTGGAAACAACTTACAAGATTGTAAGATCCTTTTCCATCCAAAATTGCCTTTTGAGGTCTAAGATAATGTGTATGCTGTGTGTTTATCTTGAGTTATGTGATTTTGAAATTTCTGAATGAAGAGAAATGCATGCAAGTGGACTGGAGGGACCTATTCCATCGAGCATCTCACTTTTGGAGAACTTGACTGAGTTGTGAGTGTACTACCTCTTTATGCATTAATGAGTTCTTCACTGATAATGAGATTCACTCATGACAACCTTCGATATAGGAGGATTAGCGATATAAATGGGTCGACAAGGGTTTCCTACGTTGAGTAATACTACAGGCTTAGTAAGATTGTATGTTGAAAGTTCATGGATTTTATTTATTGGCATATTGAGTTGTGCATTTGATCTTGCATCTGTTGATTTACTTTATTCTTGATTTCAGGGTATTGAGGAATTGCAAGATTTCTGGAGTGATCCCTGCATATATTTGGAATATGAGGAATCTGGAGATGTTTTGAGTACTATATGGGCTCAACGTATTTGTATTTCGTTGCACTATATTCTGAGATTTATGGATGACTTCATGATTTAGGCAGTCAAAATTGTTTGCCTACGTGCATCATGCTTCATAGTATGATTTAGAATTGGTACTATTGAGGTTTTTATGCTGTCATATAACTTCACTTGGCACCTTCATGAGACCATTGAGATACACTGGTAGTTGTTCCGCATGTTGAAGTTGGAGGGCAAGGGGGATGGGGAACTCCATGCGGTACTAAACATGAAGTCAAATAAGATAATTGAATAAATTGGACGAAGGGAGCATTAAATAAGGCTTGAAATGATTAATTCAAGTAATAAAATTCGGGAGTTTGGATTGTTTGAAATGTCTTTAGAAAATATTTGACGCGTCTAATGTTCTTGTATAACTTGACTTTATAGCCATTCTCTTCCCAATTTCTTTCCATTTCTGTCTTCTCTTATTATTATTATTATTATTATTATTATTTTCGTCCTTGTTGGGACTCGGGAATTAGCTCCAGCGGTCTTGTACATATGTTCTCTCGAGATTTGATCTTATACAATATTGAACTATATATTGTTGCCTGCTCTTACCTTTTACTTCTCTTCCTCTTTTTTATAACTGGACTGGATTCTCTGTTTTGTAATTTAAACAGGGACGTAAGCTTTAACAGCTTAGTTGGGGAAATTCCAAATGACATCAGCCTAAGGGACTTGAAATACATGTAAGCAATGACAAATTCAGAAGGAATTGTCATTTTTCAAGACATGCATTGCTCTTTCCCTTCTATGAATCTAAAAGACCTAAGGGTCCGATTGGATCACGGAATTAGCCTTGGAATTGAGGTAAATTTTAGAATTGGACCTTAAGAATTGTAATTCCGGTGATTGGACAACTTATTTAGAATTGGAATTACAATTCATACCCAATTCTATGAAATTAAAAACATACATTAAAGCCCACAGTCCAATTCCTGAGGCCCAACCTCAAATTTGCAATTCCAGCCCATTCTTCGTTTGTGTCTTCGACTCGCAACTCTGCCCGACAGAACCTTTCTCTCATCTCTGAGCTCTCTTTCTCTCTTCATTTTCTCTTGTCTTTGATTCAATCTCACCATGGCAGCGATAATCTTCCTGCTCTTTTTTCTTTGACTCAACTCGTCATAGCAGCGGCAATCTACTGTGCCGATAATGCCGGCTACGATCTAGTATGTTGATGGCAGCGTTTTTGACAGCTACGATCTAGTACCAGCTCTTTGCAG
This sequence comes from Escallonia rubra, assembly GCA_033065855.1. Taxonomy (NCBI): domain Eukaryota; kingdom Viridiplantae; phylum Streptophyta; class Magnoliopsida; order Escalloniales; family Escalloniaceae; genus Escallonia; species Escallonia rubra. Next base: position 38,876 of record JAVXUO010000730.1, on the reverse strand, counting down.
CCATGTAAGTCTACTTCTTGTAATCTGTACTGCCTGCAAATTGGACAACATATTGCTAAAAATCGTTTGGTACCTCTTTATGCCAAATTGGGATGCTCTAAAAATTGCACGTCAATTGTTCGACGAAATGCCTGACAAACTTTTTGTCATTCGCATGGTTGTATTCTTGGCATAAGTGGTTTTACATACGGTTGGCAAAGTCGCAAGAACCTTTGGACAAAAGTGGTTGTACAGCTGCCAAAGCAGGTTGTACAAGCTTCTAGTGCAGTGGCTGTTCAGCATAAAAACAGGGCACCCACATGCATATATGTGTGCATGCTTATTTTATTTCCATTACATTTTACCAGTCTAGTACTTCTGTGCAGAGATGTTGGATTTATGTGCAGACCAGGAATCAGTACATGGTTTGATCTCAATCCTAGTCCCAGTCTTTGTTTAAATTTCCCTCATTTCTGAACCCAATACTTATTAAATATGGGCTAAACTCCAAATTGGCATCTCATGGGCTGCTCAATATTTGATATAAAATGGGGTGTGGTCAATTTGTTCATACATGGGAGTTATGTTTTAATCACTGACCAACCTCTAATTAAAAGATAGGAAGAAAACAAAGTAGAAAATAGCTAGTTCAGACTACAATAGCCATAAACCTATCAGCGGTGCTTAGATTGGTATCTTTGGAACTCAAGGTGAAGCCCTCTGGTTTAAGCAGCCTTGCGACATCTTTAGGAACCTGTTCCCTTTGGTAACTGTAAGAAAACAGAATATCATTTTTGGCCCATGGAAAAATGTCATTAACTGTTGTCTAGGTGAGTAGGCTGGAGAAAAAGCTATTTTTAAGGCCGATGCAAGACTCCAGCCTTCCTTTTCCCGCTTGGCAGCTTCAAAGAAGGAAATAGTCTGTTAACTGGGGGTTCATGCGCAAAGCTGTTGCCTAGCTGCGCAAAGCTATTTTTAAGGCCGATGCAAGACCCCAACTTTCTGTGTTTGATCAATAATGTAATGCAAGTAAAAGTTGCTCTTCTAGATATCTGTATGCAATGAAGAACAGTTTTAGTTGTATAGTTATGTTTCTCATTTGTTAGAGGTATCTGTCCCTTGAAGCACCAACCTTATCATTATACCCTGCAGGATCAAGACCCTTCTTTTCCATCAGAGACCGCTGTATCTATAGTTGAAGAAGAGCTTGGAGCACCCGTGAATGATATATTTGACTGGTTTGACTTTGAGCCGATAGCTGCTGCTAGTCTTGGTAATCTCGAGTTAATTTTATGTCAAACATTTTAGAATGTGTTAAGCTTTAATTGTCACGTCTGTCATCTAACTTTTCCACTTATAATTTCACGATGGCTTATCTGTTGACAACTTAAAAGAAGAAATTACGTCGAAATATCTACTATCAGTATTATACCAAAAATCAAAATCAAATTACAGTATTAGAATTATTGAATGCGTAAGCTGTATTCTAAGCCCTACAATTGCTTCTGCTCAACCTCAAAAAATTTGTTTCTCATTGTAAGATAACAAGTACCAAACCAAAGTCCTCTGGAAGAACCCCACGCATGTCAATCTCTCTCCAACATAACAGCAAAATTACATTTCCCCTATTGCAAATGAGATCAACCAATCGAAAAACAACAAAAGGTTTGAAGCAGATTTTAATGTTTTTCTTCTTTTCCCACTGGAAAAACTGGTTCCAGTGTTACAGAAGGTTGGTGCCTCATGCCTAGCAGAGGAGCAGCCATAGGTAGGATTTATGGTTCTTAATGATGGACAAAATAATAATGAAAATTAAAAAGATGTGAGAAAATGAAGTAGTACAGGCAAAGTGCAAGCTAACAGCAACATTGTCATTTCAGTGATACCATGAAGGCAGGATAATACATGATGGATTAGCTATAACAAAAGGGACGATATTCTCGAGTATATTACTGTTCATATATCGCAGCTGGTGGCAGTTGCTCCTAAGTGCCGTTATCGCTTTCCTCATTAGTATTTCCGTTTTTATGTATTGACAAATATATTTTCTCTTACGTGCAGAACTATTCTGTTGAAGAAACGGTGGGCAATTCTTAGAACCGCGTCATTCTTTGATGTAAAAACACAGGTGATATTATGAGTAGTAACTTGTTGGTTTATATATATATATATATATATATATATATATATATATATACCGCGTGTGAGTGCGTGTGTGTGCGTTCATACAGGTAATTGGACCTGCAGAAGTATTTGTTTTTTTTTTTTTTTTGTCCTTGACCAAATTGGGTTAAACGTTCCTCACTGTCCATTTTATAACATACTAACTTATGTCTTGCTTTTAATAGGTTTTTAACTGGCAACAAGCTAAGTGGCAATGTACCCGAGTCAATCTTGAAGGACGGAAGTAGCATGTATGTTTATTATCTATGAGATGCATCTATTACGATTGTTTGAGAGCTTATAGCACTGCCCACATGGGTGTTCGGCGCTCAGCATCCATGTTAATATGCTCATTAGAGACATGACATGTAAATCCAATTGTTTATATCTCTATTTGTTGTAATAAAGTAAGATTAAAATATATGCTCAATGGTAAGCACCATGCAGTGATCTCTGTCTAATTTTTAAAACACAAGACGCAGGGGCACGACAAAATATCCATATCTGTTATTAGTTTTTAGGTGTTTCTAAGGTAAAATGATGCTTTCTGTGACGGACATGGTTTTAATTGAGAACTTGTCTCAGCTCAAAGCCAAACGAATTAAAAGAAACATTATAAGATAGTGTTAAAATAGACCATATCCTATGAGATATGTTGGACATATATCCCATACCCATGTCCAAGTGTCGACTGTCCGACGGATACTTCGCACATTCTGAAGAGTTCATGTATCATAGGTTTGCAGAATATTGTATTTTCTACGTATACATTGAACTTCTGCTACTGGTCCCATAAAAGTTCATATTGGTCAGAGTAGTTTTATCTATATGGATTGATGTTGCAGTTGTGCAAAACTTGCCAAAATTGCATGTTGAATGTGAGGCCTGAAAAGAATTTGAACTTTGACATGGAAATATTTATGGATTTCCATAACTGATTCGTTACCTGATATACCACTTAACATTTATCGAATCCATTGTTACGAAAAGTTGTCCCAGAGTTGTGTTAGGGAAAATGCTACAGAAGCAGATTTTGGTAATTTTTTTATTTTGTTTTGACAGTTAAAGCATCGTGTGCTCATGCTCTATATTTATTCGGACAGTTAAAGCTGCTACTAACAACTTTGATCCTACAAACAAGCTTGGAGAAGGTGGTTTTTTCCTTCAAAATTGTCAAATCATACTTATGAGAGTCATCTACATGGCTATATCTGGGTATTGGATTATGTCTAGGTTCGAAGAACAGTCAATTGATACTGGATTGGCCAACCAGGGTAAAAATTTGTATCGGAATTGCTAGAGGTTTATATTTTCTCCATGAAGAATCAAGACTTAGAATTGTTCACAAAGATATTAAAGGCTCATTTTACTTTGCTCATTGCATAAGGCAAGAGACAATTATTCATTAACTAATGGCTATTATGTCAATAGTTAGAACCTGGTATTTGAACTTTAAAGTATATTTAAAAAGAAGAGGAGCTCAACCAGTCTGATTTCAGTTCTCATTTATCACGCTCATTCATGCATAGGGTGGGAGAATAAGTGATTCCAATTCCCGATCCAAGTAAAACGGGATGTAAATTTGAAAGAAGCGGTAAAGTAGACCGTGGGGCACAAATAAGACTCAATTCTGATGTCATGTTAAAGAGTGATGTCGAATTACAGAACATGTACAAGTAGGAGGAAAAATCCATCAAACATAAGAATTGAATCCAGTTCTCATGTATAATCGATGTAAGACGTTAACATTCGAAGTCCGTGCAGTGGAAAGAGTCCATTAAGCTTTTCTATTTAGGATCAATTACACTAAACCCTATTGAGGTTCGGATATATTACACCCAACTACACAATCTATCAAAAATTACATTGCCCCCCTTTTTAGGTCGTTAATGATCAAACAAAATATGAATATGACTATTGCCCCTGGAAAGAGTCCTTCTCTGTATTCTCCTACTTCCTTCAGAGACTCTCCATTTTTGTCTCTGCGACTTCTTGCCCAGTCGGCGATATGATCACCATCGAGCAGCCACAACAGTTACCGCCGCCACGGATCTCACTGCCACTACTTTACGCCGTCCATCACATTCGGCCACCTACAATCACAACCCTCTGCACGAACTCGACTACCAACTAGCCAAAATTGCAGATAAAGTGTTGCCTACTGGTGGGTCGGTTGTCTGAGGGGCTTCCGCGTTTCGATGTTATTTTTGTTCTCACGCCGGTGGTCGAGGTGGAGTTCTCCCAGATTCCTCATGATGTTGGGGAAACTGGCGTAGGGAGATGGTGATGGTGGCGACTGAGGTGGTGGCACTGGGTGGGTGGCGGCGTGTGGTCGCAGCAGTATTCGGAACATCGCGGAGGTGAGTAGGGGGTATTTGTTAGCGGTGATGTTCCGGTGGCGGCCTGACAGTGGTGGCGGAAGTTGGTTGGGGTGGGGCCGGGGGATCGAGAGTTGGTGGCAGCGGCTTGCTCTAGCCAGGTCTTCTACCGGCGCAGATGTGTTTGTGCGGAGAGAGCAAGATATTGGTAAAAGTTTAAATCTTTAGAATTCACAAGGTTAGGTAGATGAAAAACTGAAGGTGTAAATGCAAGAAAATATCAAACAATATTCATGCAATTGATAGTATTTTAGAAATCTCATGTAATTGAGTGTAATAATCTCAAATATCGTTCAAATTGAATGTAATTAACCCTTGTCTTTATACTGGAAATTTAGGCAATGGATGACCCTTCAGTGACGACCCTTCTATTTAGACACTGGTTTGAACATTACTTAGATACACAACTAAATAATTGATTGAATTTGATTTTCAAGAATCAACATAATCAAAGTAGGAAAAGTCAATGGTATTATTGAAGAGTAAAACCACATGACATTATTTTAATGCTAATCATCAAGAATGGATGTAATTGGTTGACCTTGTCTGTCCAATTTCCAAGTGGCGAAATGTCCTTGTAGATGACATATCTCCCTAGTCCCTACAATTCTTTAGCTGGAGTATGACCACTATTCTCTTCAAAATAGGAGAGGTCAAAGTATCTCATTTTGCCTTTTGGCTTGGATTTGGGGTTGGGGGGGGGGGGGAGGGGGTTATGATGGACCAATCAAATTTGAATTGCTCCTGTATGTGAAATGGAAACATCGACCATGATTTTGCTTTTTCACACAATGATGAATGACTAATTCCTGCATGAGTTTGTCATCAAAAGCATATAGCTTTGCATGAATGTCTATTAGCTCAAGAAAGTAAAAAGAGATGGAAACAGTAATGCATATGACAAAAATCATCTCAACTCTCATGCTCATCACGTCTATCCTACTATGCTTTGAAGCAAGTGGCATTGGAGCACAGAATGGGAGTCTTCCTGTGGAGGAAGGTAAGGCTTCTTTCATGAACTTCATTCATTTCTTTTTCTGCTGTGAATTTGCAAGTAGATCAAACAACTTTAGAAAGTATAAAAGCACCAGGCCTATCAAAACAGTTTATTCGTTGTAATCCAGTTGTAGGAACTGGAAAAGAATCGATTCCAGCCATTATCCTCTGTTTAGTATCCTGTGGCAACTGAGACCGAATATCTCTTCACCTTATAGGTTATGCCCCCCTTGTAAAAAGCTGCAGCTTCTTACTTAAGTTTAAAATTACCACAATGAATTATGAGGGTTCAGTTATGACTTTCTTGCAAGGCCTTTTTATATTCTGCAACCACTTTGTTAAATTAACCACAGTTCTGATATTCTGCTTGATAGATGGAAAAGCTATAGGAAATGGAAGGAGGGATGAGAGGTTTCCTTCGATTAACTGTCCCTCCAAGCAAATGAACTATACATGAATTGACTGTATTCATCTATTTTGTTACTCTCGCTTATTCGAAATGTCATGCCGAAATTGAACAGCAACATGTCCTGTCAAAGCTTGTCTAATGCTCCAAGATTATATACTTGACTACCAATCTCCTCAACTTTGGTCTTATTTGATTGTTATTCAACAGCACAATAGATAAATACTTTATTCTGTCCAACAAATCTCAAAACAATAGAATGAGTTTGAGCTGTGTAGTGAATGCTCTCAAGGAAATAGCTCAACAGTTGGACAAAAGTGACTGGGATTTCAATCTAAATCCTTGTGATGGGAACTCAAACTGGAGTACACCAAAGAGGAATGACCTGCCATCTTATAACAACACTGTCAACTGCAATTGCTCTAACCCTGATGGTGTGTGTCACGTCACGGGCATGTATACTTCTTTCAACTCTATAAACTCTCCTGTTCTCATTACCTATAATCTGACACGTTGCTATATATCCACTGAAATTTGAGACGATATTGCAGAAAATGGAGAATGCTTAATCATTATGAATTATGACAACAATATTTACATTTTTTGTATGATCCAGTTTGTTGTGTTTTTGGTTAACTTTTAGTCTATTACCAGAGACAAGTTATAGGATGTTATTGTGTTTCTCATGGTTGGCTATGCAGAGGACCTAACTGCTTGGTAAGCTGCATAGCCAAAAATAAGATGCTGGTGTTGTCTATCAAGGATTTTCACTTATGATGGTTCTATTCCTGTGTTTTTCGATTTACTGGAAAGAAACAAGCAAAAGTTTAATAGTTGACGTTTATATGGAGGCAATAGAATTACTCATCATTAATGATTGTAAACTTAAAACTTCCTCTTATATTGGACCTTTCTCTGGCTAAAATAGATTTCTCAAAGGGCAGGATCTTCCTGGTACACTTCCACCATCACTGGCGAAGTTAACTTTTATCAAAATGATGTAAGGGTTTCCGAATCACGCTTGTTTATCATACATTTAGGTTGGCATTTTATATTTTCATTAGCATAACATTGCTATCTATATGTTTGCAGTGATCTAAGTCGCAACTACCTCAGTGGTACGATCCCTCCCGAGTGGGCTTCTACTAAATTGGAATATATGTGAGTTGTTGCTATAAATTACACTGAAGCGTAGTCAAAGCTCTCAACCCCCTCAAATTTTAACTTAACAAGGTAAAACTGCTTCAGGTATGTCACTACGAATCGCTTATCAGGACCAGTCCCAGAGTATTTGGGAAACATAACCACTCTCATAGAAGTGTATGTCTTACATCCATCTCTCTCTCTCTCTCTCTCTCTCTCTACCCACAAACATGTGTCAGCACACACGTAATGGTCTTCAAAGAGAAGAAATACCATTGAGTTCAATTTATTTGAATAGTTTAGTACCTTAAAAGGGATTCAAATTTCCAGGAACTTAGAGAACAACCTGTTTAGTGGGACTGTTCCAGCTGAGCTCGGCAGACTGGTCAATTTAGAGAATCTGTGAGGCCTTTCTCTTCCACATGTTTAATTTGTCTAATAACATTCTTAATTATTAGGAGTTGATGCCATACAAGTTTATTCAGTGGCTTGTTCCCTCCCTCCCTGTCTTCCTTCTATTTCTCATTGTAGCATTTTTACTGCCAACAATCTCACTGGAGGGTTGCCATTGGAGCTCAATAACCTAACCAGGTTGACAGAACTGTAAGTAAAATTGTGACCCTTTTGTAAATTACAAAAATAAGCTTTTCAATGTGGTCTTTTCTTTTTTTTGCTTGACTTGTCTTTTTCCTTGCACTTTCCCACGTAATTGATACATTGAGTCAGTGCAGTAGGCTAAGCAGCAACAACTTCACTGGGAAAATGCCTAGTTTTGATAACTGGAAACAACTTCAGAAATTGTAAGTTATTTTGCTTTGACTATTCATTAACAGTTTCGAAGAGTAATATTTTCCTGCACAGATTTTGTTTACATGATATGTGTCACCAACAGAGAGATCCAGGGTAGTGGTTTTGAAGGCCCCATACATTCTAGCATTTCCCTCTTGAGAAATTTAACTGAATTGTAAGTTATGCTTTTTAATGTCTTGTTAAGTTGCTGGATTTATTTCTTCTTTTTTTGGCAAGAAAAAGTTGCGCGATTTTGGTCGGGTTATCAGTTCATGTCCCAATAAGATCAATACTGTGGTGAAAGACATTTGTGTAACCGAGATCTGTTTGCAGAAGGATTAGTGACGTAACTGGAGAAGGTTCAGAATTTCCAGTGCTAAGTAACATGACTGGAATGAACAAGTTGTGAGTCACAGACATGATTGCAGACAAATACTAAGTTCAATGTTTGGTAACTCTATTCTCCGGTCATAATGTTTGGCAACTTTGGTCTATGTTGCAGGATGCTGAGGAGCTGTAATATATCTGGCAAGATCCCTGAATATATAGCAGATATGACGGCATTGAATACATTGTAACTCTACCAATTCCAGTTTTATTTTCTTAAGATTTTCACAAGTTTTATTTCTGATTTGAAATATATGATCTCGTTAAGAACTTGGAAATTTGGCAGTGAATATTTTGTAGAGTCTTGACAGTCGATTCTTTGGTTTTCTTTTGTTTTTCTTATTTTTTTTTGGTTTTTTTTTTGGGCATTTTTAGGTATAAATGCAGCTTTATTCATAAGCACTGTTTCTAACATTTATATTGTACTTATGAACAGAGACCTTAGCTTTAACAAGTTGGAAGGTGAGATTCCCAATCTTGGAGGTCTAGGACGGCTGAAGATCTTGTATGCTCTTGAAATTCAGTACACAACGCTATTTAATTTCTATTGCATATGTTGCCTTTTCTCACTGTTCCTTGTATGAGGGCCAAAGATTCTTAATCTGAGAGCTTTCGTAATTTATCAGATCCTTATGAATTTCAAACCTAAGATCATCTTCTTTACCTTGTTTCAGTTTGCATCGTGTTTGGGATTTTAAATACATGATAATTTTACCATAGGCGAATCTGATGTTTCATGTTTTAGGTATCTGACTGGCAACTCCCTGACAGGGCCTATTCCGGATTGGATCAAAGGCAGAGATACAACATAGTACGCTTTTAATCCTATATTTGAGACTGATCTTCAGTAAGTTGGTGCTCATGCTTCTAATATTAGGGATTATGGTCGTACATGCATGCCAACAAATCTAGTAATGAGCGCACGAACATGAATTACGCTTTTGGATGTCAAGAAACTGAATGATATGTTGAAGATGGTCACGATTTTTTCCAAATTCAAGGGTGCAATACTTGTGATTCCTGGGCAACAGCAGTTTATAGCGCTGTGTATGAGGCAATATTATTACAATAATCTGATTATCTGGAACGTGGTAAGTGCTTCTACACAACCAATTTTGTCTATGGTGGGTTGTGAGTGAAGTAGGTTTGAAGTTCCAGTTGGCTATTTGAACTGCACCATGGTAGTTTTAGACAGAATGGGTTCATAAGCTAAGGCTGAAACGGGTACTGTAACACCCCAAAACCTCATTTGTTATGATGAGAGTTTGGAAGTATGCTTACAAGACCCTGCAAGGACCTCGAGAGTACCTACCTGGGTAGCCCTTTTCCAGGAGGGCATGATTGGACCCTAACAAATGATGATCTTTGTTTATTCTTGTGTGGCTCTGCTTGGTTCTTGTTGTTTTCCTTGCGTTTCCACTGTGAACAAAGTTTCTTCCTCCTACCTTATCTTGATGGTCAGCCCTCAAATCAAATGCTTCTCTCTCTAGCAGTGGCTCACTTTTCATAAACCGTTCCTGGAAGTACACTGCAAGATACAGACTGTAAAAACTGCCTGGTAGGGGTATAGACGCTTGCTGGTGCCAAAGGCCCCAACACATATAACTTTTTCTATCTATAGTATGTACAAATGCCTCAAATATCGCTTTTCTTCCACACTTATCCATTTGTTTTCTAATTTCGCAGAAGTCATGTGATGTTCTTCAGATTTGTACTCTACAAAGTGTGATTAAACTTGTATGCTTATATGCAGCCGAATAGATCTTTCTTACAACAACTTTTCGAAAAGCTCTGCACCATCTACTTGTCGAGACACCTTGTAAGCCCCTTGTGCATCACTTACCCTTCTATCTTGTTTCGAGTTTAAGCTCAACTGAAAGTTCATTTCTGTGGTTTCATCAGAAATTTGTACAGAAGCTTTTCTGGAGGGAACATAAGATAAAATCATGTTTTAGTAACAATAAACTGATCAAAAATTTAGTCCAATTTTGCTGCAGAGGCGTTTTGCTTATCCTTTTTCTGTATAATTTAATCCAGAGAACTTGGTAGATGCCTGGGGAGCTTTCCTTGTTCAAAAGGTAAGCACAAAACATTTAATATTAGGCACAAACTTATGGTGATTTTATGTCGTCGAATTATCTAGCCTATTCCTTATCTATTTTCCTCAACTATGCAGCATAGACTTGGCCTCACCTTTAAATTGACAATGAAAAAGAACAAATGTACATAGCTTTTTATAGTCTCTATATCTCTCTCTGTCTATCTATTTCTCCCTCCCACCGAAACGAGACCTAGAAATGTTTTTATCTCCAATGGTGAACACAATTTATGTAAAGATTACTTGGCATATCAAACGAAGAGGAAAACAATATGCTGGCCAAGATTTAAGCATTTAACTTGGAATCCAGTTACCAAAAAAGTGAAATGGACTCTTTGGTAGGGACGACGTAACGAGTACAGAGTTTGATGGGTGTTTTGGACTGCAAAATTGTATGACAAAGGGCTTCCCGTTCTCTTTTTCTACCACTTCTGGTGTTAATCAACAATTCATATGTGTTTCTTTGCGTAGATCGGTATGCATTGCACATTAATTGCGGTGGAAGGAGGACTACCATTGGAAACACAATATATGAAGCTGATCAAGACACGGCAGGTTCAGCAAGATTTGTTCCTTCGAGAACAAACTGGGGAACTAGTAGCACCGGAGACTTTTGGGGCCGTAGTGCAACATTAGATTACTACACAGCAAACAACATATCTGTTCTAAGGATGAACGACTCTGAATTGTACACAACAGCTCAGCTTTCTCCTTTATCTCTCACTTATTATGCCCGTTGCCTAGCAAATGGAAACTATACTGTCACGCTTCACTTTGCCGAGATAATTTTCAGAGACAATTGATCTTATCAGAGCCTTGGAAGACGAGTCTTTGATGTTTACATACAGGTTGCCTAAAACGTTATCTAGTACATATTTTAGTACGTAGTATTACCTCCGTCCATACAAAAGAGATGCTTTTGACATCCTTAGTGTTTAGAAGATTAGAAATATCTATTTGAATTGATTTGAGAAGTCAAAAGAATTGAAAACTTAACCTTTTTTGGGAGGGAAGGAGTAGACATCTCTATGATTGTAATGCAATAGTTTTTGGCAGGCTGAACGGATGCTGAAGGACTTTGATATCGAAAATGAAGCACAGGGGGTTGATAAGGCCGTGAAACAAATAAGCAGTTGTGAGTGATACAATCCTAGAAATCCGCTTTCAGTACGCTGGGAAAGGGACAACTGCTGTCCCGATTAGAGGAATTTATGGCCCTCTGATATCTGCTATTTCCATAGAATCTGGTTCGTCGTTCTCTTTTTACTGTATATCAGTCCTTCCTGGCATCAGTTTGAGATTGTTTCTGGTTTCTGTCCTTTTGATCCAAGTTGAATAGTTCGATATAATCTTACGGGAATGCCAGATATGAGATTGCTCGGATCATTAAAAGAAGACTGCAAGTACTACAATCATTTGACATGGTAGTGCATCTATTTTGCTGTTGTGTAGATTTCAAGCCTCCTGACAATAGGAAAAAGAAGATAATAATTGCTGTTGGAGTTTCGACTTCAGCGTTATGCCTCATTCTCACACTTATTGGCATTGCTTGGTGGAGTGGATATTTAGGAAGCAGAAGATCAAGGGAACAAGGTTTTGTAATTTTACCTTATCAATTCAGTTTGATTTGCAAGGAAGTACCAAACTTTTATATCTGCGGGAACTTGAATTGCAGTATGATGTATAGTGACCATTCTTGGTGATACTTCACATACCATATTTGAACTACTATAAACTCATCTTATAGTGCGACTGCGATTCAATTCTCTCATTGTCAAGTAAACCACCGTCTTAGGGACTTCACTATTTCCTAGTTCTCTTAATCAAGAAGATTACTTTAGAGAGAGAGCAAGACAAGGGACAGATGAAGATGCAGTTCGCTGCTTCATAAACTGTAATAAGCACTTCATAAGCTTAACTTGTTCTCCTACAGATCTGAGAGGATTAGATTTGCACACTGGCTTATTTACATATAGGCAGATTAAAGCTGCTACAAACAACTTCGACGCTGCAAATAAGCTTGGGGAAGGTTGTTTTGGTTCTGTCTACAAGGTAGTTTTTGCACTTAATTTCTGTTCACGTGATTATAAGATTTGGTAAAAAGACACCAGCAATATATGGTTTACTTAAAACATACACTTCTGTTTCAATGACAGGGTCTATTATTAGATGGCACAGTAATTGCTGTTAAGCAACTTTCTTCCAAATCAAAGCAAGGAAGTCGCGAGTTTGTGAATGAAATAGGCATGATTTCTGGTTTACAGCACCCAAATCTTGTTAGGTTGTATGGGTGCTGTGTAGAAGGCAAGCACTTACTGTTGGTGTATGAGTACATGGAGAACAATAGCCTCGCACATGCTCTATTTGGTAAGTCAATGTTTTAAGTGATTAAATACATTACCTTATTCAAAATTATTATGAGTGTGCAGAACAAAATAACAATTATCCACAAACTTTTAATCTGCACAATTCTTGTTACATTTAAAAAGACCTGGTTGTGCTACATTTGAAAATATCAGGTCCAGAGGGATCGCCTTCATACTTGGATTGGCCTACCAGACAAAGAATTTGTATCGGCATAGCAAAAGGATTGGTGTATCTGCATGAGGAATCTCCTCTGAGAATTGTTCATAGAGACATCAAAGCTACCAATGTACTGCTTGATAGTCATCTTAAAGCAAAGATATCCGACTTCGGTTTGGCCAAGCTTGATGAAGAGGAAAATACCCACATTAGCACTAGAGTTGCTGGAACAATGTAAGATTTCATTTTCTTCCTTCTCCGAGTAGATTCTTGAATCTTGTTGCTTAATTACAATTTGCTCATTCAAAAGAAAAATAAGACTAAAACGGGGTTACTTCGGCTTTGTGAAACCATTGCTACAGAGGTTACATGGCACCAGAATATGCACTGTGGGGTTACTTAACCTACAAAGCAGACGTCTACAGTTTTGGGGTGGTTGCACTGGAGATAGTTGCTGGAAAGAACAACATGAAATATCGTCCCGGTGAGGAGTATGTTTGTCTTCTCGACTGGGTAAGAGCGCCTGCTTTTTGGCATTTGTTTTTTATTAAAGCCTATGAAGTTGTTAGTTTAGTGCTATCCATTACCATTATTGTGGTCAATGTCTGATAATATTGTGGAGGTTAGCATATTTCATGTTTTATTTTATTTCAGCTTTTGTTCTACAACGGAAAGGAAGTTTGATGGAACTAATGGATCCAAGACTGGGTTCAAATTTCAACCAAAAGGAGGCAATGAGTGTGGTCAAGATTGCTCTGCTATGCACTAATTTCAACCGCGCTTAGGCCCACAATGTCTGCAGTAGTGGGCATGCTTCAAGGTCATATCAGTGTTCAGGAATCAAACATGGATCCTAGTATTTATGGTGATGACTTGATGTTTCAATCCCTGAGAGACAAATATAATGAGATGCGACCTGAGAACTTTAGTGAAGCTGAAAGGGGTTCATTCATCTGATGCGGTACCCAATGACTCTTCCTCTGCTCCTGCCCAGTTTACTTCCTCCACATTTGCAGGATCTTCACAAAGTCGATCTTCATTTTCCATAGCAAAACAATTTTGACTGCTTTCCCTGCCAACCGAGGTACTTTAATGTTGATTAGTCGTCGATTAAGGTAAGTCGAAGCTTAGAACTCTTTGATATGTCGTTCCTGCTTGTTTGAAGCAAAAGTATGAGTCGGTTTTTCTTTGAATGTTGCACAGTGACAGTATTCGCAGAATGTTGTAACTCATGAGCTCCAATGCCTTTCATTCAAACTAAGAAACATTGTATGATATTTACATTTTCCTGGGGAAACTTTCTCACAAGTCGATCAAGCAGCTAAACCTTATACTTCTTGTCGCATATGAGGCTGACACTCTGATCGTTGGGCCTATAACTGGAGCTGTTCTTCCCACTCACAACTTCGAGGGTGACAGCTCGACAGGTGTAAACATCTGCTTTATTTGCTAAATGACCTCGCATGGCACACTCAGGGGCCATATATTCCCTGCAAAGTATTCCATGATGAATAGAAAAGTTCTGCCATCAACTGGGTTACGTCCATGGTTCCTGCTAATCCAGTGATAACAATTTTCTTTTCTCCTTCAGGAAGCTTAGCATAACCAAAATAAGATATATATGCATTGAGATCCTTGTCTAGGAGAGGTTTGCTGGGTTTAGATCCTTGGCCAAAAATCAATCCAAGACTATTGTTTACTAAGATGCGTTCACGAAATGGAAGAACTAGCAAAGCGGCGGCAGACTCATGAAGTCAAACCGCGAGAGAGAGAGAGAGAGAGAGAGAGAGAGAGAGAGAGAGAGAGAGAGAGGAGGAGGTGGGGGGGACCAAAAGTCATAAAAAAATTGAATACGTTAAATGCAAAATAGATTGCTCAATTTGACTAATAATCATATGTTACAATTCAGAGTGATTTATTTAACTTGATAAAATTAGCAACAAACTACTGATTTTGCATGAAAGAAACTTAACTCTTATTGATATATGTATTACTAGTGCGAGTACTAATTCTATGATGACGATAGTCATATAAGTTAACATACTATAAGAATTTAAAATATAAAGAAAAAAATAACTAACATTGATATATTAGTGTTTCCTTTATAATCTAAACATTTAGAATTTGGAAGAAAAGAATGAAGATGGATAAGGGAACGAGAAAGATAAAGATTATGACGGCCGGAGGTACAAAAAGTTAAAAAGAAAAAACATAACATAATGAAACTTTAATACATTAATTTATAATATGGTGACATTTTAGTAAATATTTTAAACATAATTACCCATTATTTAAAACAACTAATTTTTTTTTTCTCAAACATAAAACTTGTGCTCCGCCCCTGTATCAATGGACTCGATTTTGATCTGCTATCTTCCTTTGGATGAGGCACTCTGGCAAAATTGGCGCATGAGTGCAAGATACTTTTCGCACGTTTCTGCTTACACTGAAATTCTCTTGCACTCTTCACAAAGGTTTCATAGCCTATTTCATCTATGGTCATCGGAGCACTAGTAAGAGTTATTACAAATTGAATCTAAAGAAACCATTCGGTTGCCAAGTACATATGCATTTGTATGCCTAAACCATTAGATAATAATAATGATCAAAGAACTATGTTGTTGCCGCATCAACGCATTGATGTTCCTTCCCCTTCGTCTTCATCCATGAAGGCTCTATTACGAGAAACAAGATTCACACTGGTCCATTGTCAAGCATATTCCAGACACACAAGATGTAGACTTAATCATGCAAATAATGCACTTTATATTGCGATTTGATAATGTTGACAAGAATTCCATGGATGCAAACTGAAGCCAGCTAGGTTGAAAATCAAGACGGTCTAGACCAAAACTCAGGTGCCTAGAAAAAAAAAAAAAAAACCCTTATGTACCGATTGAAAAAGAAGGTCTCGGAAAGAGTTAGGGCACAAAAAAGAAAAAGAAAAAATGCCCACTAAGCTAAAAACTTTGGATAAGAGGCGGTCTACGAAACACTTGGGGCACAAGAAAGAAAGGGAAAAAGAAAGATTGTTGCCCTGAATACCTTGAAAAAAGGCGGTTTAGGCAAAGGTTCAGGGCGCAAAAAAAATAAAAAAATAAAGAAACAACAACAAATTCCACTAGGCTAAAAATCTTAAAAAATATGTCTAGTCAAAAGTTAGGAAGCAAAAATAAATAAATAAAATAAAATAAATTTAAATAAAGAAATAATAGCACTAGGCTGAAAAGCTTGAGAGAGCCGGTCTACGCAAAAGTTAGGATGATAAAAAACGAAGGAACGTTAGATTACGTAACGTCTTGATCTTTCGAGTGTGTAGGCAGATTAGACAAAATATCCAAGTTTGATTACAACCAAAGAAAATCTTTTCAAAAATGAAAAAAAAATAAAAATTAAGTTGAACTACGCGATGATTTGGTCCTACATGTATGTGGGAAGCTTGGACCAATCATCCAAATTTAGTCACAATAACATAAAAAATTCTTCTGAAAAAAGAGAGAAGAACAATAAAACATTTTCGAAGACAAATTGTTTTGCAAAGCAAATAATTTTTCCAAAAAAAGATTTACCTTTGCAAAAAGACGAACAAACTTTTCACAAAATTTTCAAGTTGGACAATGACTTGATTCCTTTAGAGCTAAAGTTCCAAGTAAATGCCCGATTCAGCAAGGAAAAAGGCCACCAATAATGTCGTGCTTGATTGAATTGCTAAAACAATCCACTGAACTCCGAGATAGTAAAACTTTTGGGTACCCTTGGTCTGCAAGATTACTAACATTAGACACTTGATCAAACACAAATGTCATTTGGTCCACACTTGATCAAACACAAATGCCATTTCGTCCTCGATTGAGCTTAAAGAGAGCCCTGGCAGTCAAGTTCGTTCGCAAGCAGCAAAGTAAAAACTCAAGCTTTGATTGATAAGAAGTCGTTTTGTCATGTGAGCCTTGAACTTAATGTCTTAGAAGACTTATAAACAAGAATGAAACAAAGGGGGTGAAAAAAATAATTAAATTCATGACTGCCTTATGAAATCGTGATTCGAGCCTTTTGCAAATTTAAAAGCCCAATTCACGGGGAGATTTGTTTGCAGATAATTTTTGATTGTCAATGGACAAATATTATGTTTGTGCCGAGAAATAAATTTCAGAAAATAGTGAGATGAAAATATTTCGAAGGAAAAGAAATTTTTGTTGATCTTTAGCGTATCCCACTAAACTCACCTACGTTCCAATCCATGTGTATAACTCACATATACGTAACATGGCTCACCAAAATACATGATCAACCATATACACCTTAAAGAATTGCAAAAAAGTTACATCGCATCATGCAACGTGTACCAAACAAAGTCAGTTATGTCAATCATGAGTTAGGTTTTGGTTGGCCTGAAAAGTAAAATTAAAGAACTGGCAAATTAGATAGATAAAAAATTCACTATCAACAGAATTCCAGTAAGTTAATAGATACAAAATTCAATGTGATTGCAATACGAAATTGATTGCAATCAATGTTGCAATCACATCGAATTTTATATTTACCAACTTGTTGGAATTGCGATCTCAAACAGAGACGTATTGCAATTTATTGCGAATAGCAATACATCTCATCTCAAACTGAAAAGGAAGGTTTTGTGAGGGGTCAAAGAATAACCATTAACGAAGGAACCGCATAATCACCTTCTTTGCCTCATTAAGAATGGTCAAGATTGCTCTGCTATGTAGCACTAATCCATCTACCTCGCTTAGGCCCACAATGTCTACAGAAGTGGGCATGCTTCAAGGTCATACCAATGGTCAGGAATGTGCACATTTGGACCACTGCCATTCCAACCTGGTTATGCACATCGGAACCCCTGCTATCTCAACCCAGTTCTGCACGTTTGGACCCAGCTATATTAACCCGACAAAATAATAATTATACATTAAACCAAAATAACAATTACAATTTTTTTTCTAACAGTCACATTAACATGTAACAAAAATATAACTATATATTAGCATGTAACTATACATTAAATTAAAATAACAATTACAAAGTTTTTCCTAACTACCAACATCCAAATCACACACACAGTTAACACACATACATTAAACCAAAATTAGGGTAAAATGGACATACAGTCGGGAGAGGTGGTGCGGGCGACGGTGGTGGCACGGCGCCTACAGGAGCTGTAGCTTGGGGGGGGGGGGGGGGGGGGTGAGGGGTTGCTTGTGGAATAAATCGTCGCCGAGTGAGAGCCAAAAAGAAAGAGAAAGATGGGGAGAGAGAAATGAAGGGTTAGTTTTATAACAAAACTTTTTTAGCGACAAATATATACCGTCGGTAAAAGTCTGTCGCTTAAGTCAAGACTTCTAGCGACGAAGTCATGAATGACTATCTTGAGGAGTTTTATAATTTGTAGTGACGGAACTTTTCCGTCGCTAAAAAGTTTTTACAATTTTTTTTTTAAAAAAGGCCAAAAATAGAAAATTATTAAAAACCTTTTAGCGACGATAGATACGTCGCTAAAAAACCGTTGGTAAAATGAAGTCGGTAAAATTATTTACTGACTGAAGACCGGTAGGTAAAAGTTTGTAGCGACGGGGTTGTACTGATGGAATAATATGTCGGTAAATTTGTCTTTTAGCGACGGACTAAAATCCGTCGGTAAAAATTATTTTTCTTGTAGTGTATATCTGTGCAACAAAATCTTCACGGAGGCAAAATAGATTGTGTGCAATGATGATAAGGATTTAAATAAACACAAAATTTCAAGATTGTCATAAAAGGATCGACTTTAATGACAATGCAATTTTGAAGGATTAATTCCTAATACAAATAGAATTGATCGGTCTAACGCGCTGATTCAGATCTTAAAAACAGGTAATCATAACCTGTAATTGCGCAATAACTCTGAAGTTTTGATCTTCTCAAACATATTATTTTCTCCGTCCCATATAAATTGATAATATTTTTTATTGACCTGTCGAACAAGAATGACTCACTTTTCAAATTAAAAAAGATTATGTAAGTGTTTTTCTATATTTATCCTTTTTATATTTTTTATTTAATTTCTCTCTTCACTGACTCATTTTCTCTCTTCTACCCACCTTCTTACATTTTTTCACTCTATTTCTCTTTTTACATTTAACACTGAACTAATTCATTTTCTCTCTCATGTCCTGTTTTCTTTTCTTCGGGTAGAATATGACACAATATACGACCTAGATCTTTAATCTGCGCGCATAACAAAAGCGATCGAATTACGTGGAACGGAGGGAGTAAAAGGTAAAAGTAAAAAAACACTCCTAATAGAAAAAGGCTACAAAATATTTTAAATAAACCTAATTGGATTAAAAAAGTTGGGGTCTAATAAGCAAAGTGCCCATGTAAATAATCATCCTCGTCACCGAATATCTAATGACCAAATTTGTTAAAACGCGTATTAAAATTAAAAATCCAAATTTGGCATTTACAGCTATGTCTGTTCAATTTCCGAAATTCCTTCTAGATGACATATCTCCCTACAATTCTTCGGCTGAAGTTTTCCAATTCTCTTCAAAAATAGGAGAGCAGAGGTCAAAGTATCTCATTTAAATTTTTGGGTTGGGTTGTGGTTGGAGAGTTATGATGGATCAATTACAGTAGGTCCAATGAAGTTTGAATTGTTCCTCTGCATGTGATATGGAAACATCAATCATGATCTTTCTTATTCACACAGTGATGAATTGCTAATTCTTGCATGAGTCTGTTATGAAAAGCATATAGCTTGCATGAGTCTGTTATCAAAAGCATATAGCTTGCATGAATATGTGTTAGCTCAAGTAAAGAACAAGAAATGGAAACAGTACTGGGTATATACAGTATACTACAAGAAAATTGCCTTATAACAGCGGTCTATAGCAGTGACCGCAAAAATCGCTTGTATATACCCTCTACGGCAGCGATCATTGCTGTACCGCCTCTACAATAATCATTTTAGCCTACCTATGACAGCGGCTATAATCTCCGCTGCTATAGCTCATAAAATTTTCCTTCCATTACAAACACGGCTGAAGTTTTTATGCCGAAAAAAGCCCGCCAAAACTGAGCACCAAATGAAACCGAACAAAAGCGGCCACAAAAAATTAGCCAGCGGTACCTACCGGTGGAGTAGCCAATTTTTTTCATCGAGATCCTTTTTGCTAATCTTACAACCGCACTATACTCTCTTCAGCAATCGACTCTATGGTTCTCTTTCTCCCTCTCTCTGGAACACACACACACACACTCACACACCAGACCCACACACAAATTTTCCTCTCCCTCCCTCCCCCTTCTCCCTTTCAAAATCGTTGCGTTAAAAATCGTTAGATCTAGTTAAGAATTAGGGCATTTTATTTGGATTAAAAAACTCAGCCGAATCTGGTTCAAAATTGTTCTGATTTTCACTTGTTGGGACTGATTACGGCGTGAATTGAGTGACCTGTGTATGGAATCGAAAGGATAGGAACGAGGTGTTCTTCAGGATCAAGAGTAGCACTCAGTGAAAGAAGTTGATGAACGCTTACTGTGATCACTACTCAGTGGAGATGGCCTCCTTCGCTTTCGTGTTCGACAGCCGCCGTCGTCTCCGTGCAGAGCAGACTCCAGATGAGGTCCTCTCTCTTGCTCTCTTTCTCTCTCTCACAATTACACTCACGTTGGTGATAGGCATGTTGTCACATGTTTGTTTTATGCTTTTTGGGTCAACTAAAAATGGAAGATGGCGAAAATTAATTTAGTGTCTTGCCACATTTGTGAACTATATAAGAGATTGACGAATTAGGAGTGGGCTTTAATGTTCATTTGCTTGTTTGAGAACTCGGTATCTTCCATACTCAATAAAACACAGACCCAATTATGCATAGTGAGGTGTTAATATATTTCCCACAATGTTTCCACTTGAATTTCCCATTGTACTACATTTTCCATAAAGGAGCTCTTTCCTGTAGTGAAAAAGAAGATCCTCAGTTCTTGCACTCTACGTGTTTATCTGAATGTCCAGGTGCTATATACAACTCCTTCTTTCACAATTATTCAAGGTTAGTACTTGCAATTGCCTGATGTTGGAAAGATTTATTGTCTTTTGCACATCAACCTGTCATGAGTGTACATATAAGAATGATTCTGTCATGAAAATTAATGTGCATATACATATTTATGGAACATTTTATATTATCGTAAGATGATGACAATATACCTATCACATCCTATGTTATGTATCAATCACAAAGGCCATGGAAGATTTAAACTACTGCATAAACAGGAACATGTGTACTTATTGATTTGGATGCTTTTATAAATATAACGGAATAAATGGATAGAAGTAGATCCCCTTTTAGACAGATTGGTTGGCTATTTGTTAAGGTAATGGAGCAATTAGCACTTCTTGCTTACGCACGTAGGACTTGCAATTTGTTTAGTCATCGTAGCTCCGTTTGCCATTCCATTATAAGTCATACGAACATGCATGGTTGTCGTTTTCTTTTGAACTATAGCCATAACAACTTCCATGGATACTCCTTCCTTCGATGACTTTTCCTTCTTCAGAGAGAAGATGAAGACTGCACGCTTGCCGCTGACCGATGTTACACCTGCAGAAAAGCAAGTTATTTTGTTTATTAGGTGCTATGAGAGGCCACAAGTATTATGAAATGCAAAAACAGTTGGTTGATGTTTGTCTTTGAAGCGGCTTCGTGTTGAGCGGCCTAAAACACATTTTTCTAGTTAATCTGGTTTTTTAACGTATAATTACCGTCAAACGAGCCCCAGATGCATCTTCAATGAATCACGTTTCTTGGGACATTTGGTTAGCTTCTGAACATGGTTTTATGATTCACGAGTACAGATTAACTGAGGAAGCCACTAATGGAGATCTATGGGCACCAGACACGCATACGGTGGGAATAATATGGCATGGAGCCCTTGAAGTTGATGATTATTGGAGAATCGTTGAATCTTCCAAAAAAGGTTCTCATACTTAGTTTTATTGATAAACAAACTTTAGTTTCACGCAATGTAATTAACTTGTATTGTGGGTTCAAGTTGTGGAAATTTGACAAAAAGAACTGGAGACCCTCATGCAAGGCTCTGACACTATTCAAATATCTTTTAACACATGGTCCTGATAGAGTTGCAGAAGAGTTTTACAGTGACAAAGACATATATGTAGATTTATCTTCATCTTGCTGTTTGGTTGAATAGCCATAACAGTTCATAGTTATAACGTATATATAGGCTATTACTGCACTAACTTCACTACTAGCTGTTTTGCAGGAATAGTGTGTAGACACTTTACAGTGCATCACTTCCCTGCTTCTTGTTCTTATAAGCCATTAAGTGCAAAGAGAGCAACTTAGTTGCAAAGAGAGCAACTGCCATTAATTACAAAGGGATGTTGTGATCCTCTTTTGCATTTATTTAATTTTCTTAGTATAGTGAATTTTATTTGGGGTCTACATTGTATGTTGTAAGGAAAAATCTAAAGTTTTGTTTCAGGTTTGGTGATTGATGGATAATTGGCTTTATGTGAATATAGCGAGTACGCAGGAGCGGTGTTTTGATCTCTAGAATAAAAATAGAGCTGTGGCACGGAGTGGTAAGCTTATTTCATCCTGCTGTTCTGTTAAATAATAGCCGCCACAGTTCATTTATGTATCTATTGACACAGGAATAGTGTGTAGACACTTTACAGCTTCCCTACTTCTTGTTCTTATTAGCCATTAAGTGCAAAGAGAGCAACTTAGTTGCAAAGAGAGCAACTGCCATTAATTACAAAGGGATGCTGTGATCCTGTTTTGCATTTATTTAATTCTCTTAGTATAGTGAGTTTTATTTGGGGTCTACATTGTACGTTGTAAGGAAAAATCTAAAGTTTGGTTTCAGGTTTGGTGATTGATGGATAATTGGCTTTTTGTGAATATAGCGAGTACGCAGGAGCGGTGTTTTGATCTCTAGAATAAAAATAGAGCTGTGGCATGGAGTGGTAAGTTTATTTCATCCTGCTGTTCTGTTAAATAATAGCCGCCACAGTTGATTTATGTATCTATTGCCATTTTATTTCTATCCTCTTGAAGCTAATATATTATACATGTGCATGTTCTTTTGCCATTTCAAGCTCAGGTTGGTTAGTACGCAATTAGGTTTGCAATCCTTGTCTTGGAAGCTGTCATCTGCTTTGGATCTCTTACAGTATCTGAGCAAGGTTCATGGATTACTTTTGGTTAAGAATCTTGTAATTTAGTTCAGGGATCAGTATGATGTAAAGTACTACTTTAGTAAATATAACAATTTTGATATGAAAATAAGTTGCTTTCTAATAATTCATGAAAGAGATTATCATATTCCCAATTGAAGCGGTCAAGTATCAATTGCCGTTGCACATGACTTAGACTTCGGTTATACTACTTCACATATATCTTTTTCACATGTGATAAGAAACATGTCCAGGAATTAAAACATTTTTTTTCTAGAAAATAAAAGCTACAGCAGTGGTTGACCTAATGCTGCCACAGGCCTACAGAGGCGACCAATAGCTGCTGCGATATGGGACATAATTAACCAATGAAGGAAAAGATATACAAGCGGTGTGACAGCTGCTAAAACTCCGTTCACCGATGCCATATGTCTGGCAGCGAGACCTACAGCAGCGGTATATGACCGCTGCTATAGGCTATGGCAGCGGTCAGTTGGGCTACGGCAGCCGTTTTTTACCGTTGGCGGAGGCCATTTTTCTTGTAGTAAACAAAAATCATCTCAACTCTCATGCTCATCTTGTCCATCTTGCTCTGGTTTGAAGCAAGTGGCATTGCAGCACAGACTGGGAATCTTCCTGAGGAGGAAGGCAAGGCTTCTTTTATGTTCTTCATCCATTTGTTTTCCTTCTGTCACTATATAGATAGTTGATCGGTTGGTTATAATCCAGTTATTGGAAAG
Organism: Escallonia rubra; assembly: GCA_033065855.1. Classification (NCBI taxonomy): domain Eukaryota; kingdom Viridiplantae; phylum Streptophyta; class Magnoliopsida; order Escalloniales; family Escalloniaceae; genus Escallonia; species Escallonia rubra. The sequence continues at coordinate 15,076 of JAVXUO010000730.1, read as the reverse complement.
AAAAAGAATCCATTTTCAGCCATTATCTGTTCACCTTATAGACAATGCCCTCCCTGTAAAAAGCTGCAGCTTTTTACTTAAGTTCAAAGTCGCCACAGTGAATTATGAGGACTTAGTTATGACTTTCTTGCAAGGTCTCTTATATTCTGCAACCACCTTCTTGCAAGGCTCGTTAAAGCTTGTTCTTATTAGTTATGCATTCAACTTCAATCCAACAAATTTCAAAACGGTTGAATGAGTTTAATCGGTGCAGTGAATGCTCTCAAGGAAATAACTGAACAGTTGGGCAAAAGTGATTGGGATTTCAAGCTGAATCCTTGTGATGGGAGCTCGAACTGGAGTACACCAAAGAGGAAAGACCTGCCGTTCTATAACAACACTCTCTACTGCGGCAATTGCTCTGATCATCAGAGCAAGGACCCTGAGAGTACCTATAACTATCCCTTTTCAGGGAGGCAATGCCATTGGTAAATTCGTTCTGGACACTAAGAAATGGTCATAATTAATTATTGATACCTGTGTGGCTCTGCTTGGTTGTTGCTTTCCCTGCTTTTCCATCATGAACAAACTAGTGCTCTTCTCCTACCTTAACAGTTGTTCACTCTTCATAAACCCCCCGGAGATACACTGCAAGATATGTATTGTTAAAACTGCTTGGTACGTAGGGGTACAGATTCTTGCAAGTGCCAAAGGCCCCGAACCAAATACAACTCCTCCTACTTTTAGTGTTGTACAAATGTCTCATGATATCTCTTTGACTTAAATCTTCCACACTTATCTATTTTCATTTCTAGTTCGACATAAGTCACCTGATGTTCTTCACATATATATTCTACCAAGTATGATTAAACTTGTATGCTTGCATGCAGTGAAATAGATCTTTCTTACAACAATTTTTCGGAAAGCTTTGTGCCACTGAATTGTCGACAAACCTTGTAAGCCCCTGTGCATCGTGTACTCTTCTATGTTCGATAAGCTCAACTAAAAGTTATTTTCTGTGGTTCAATCAGAAATTTGTACATAAGCTTTTCTGGAGGGAACAACTCGTAAGATAAATTCATCTTTTAGTAACAATTAATTGATTAAAACTCGGTTTAGTCTACCGTATAGGTACTCTGGTTAATTATTCTTTATCTGTATGACTGAATCCAGAGTACGTGGTATGTGCCTGAGTCCTTGCTCAACGGGTAAGCAAATAACTATTTTAAAACTGTGATTGGTGTATCTGCATGAGGAATCTCCTCTAAATATTGTTTATAAAGACATCAAAGCTACCAATAACCAATGTACTGTTTGATAGTGACCTTAACGCAAAGATATCCAACTTCGGTTTGGCCAAGCTTGATGAAGAGGAAAATACCCACATTAGCATTAGAGTTGTTGGAACAATGTAAGAATTCATTTTCTTCCTTCTCCGAGAATTCATTTTCTTCCTTCTCCGAGTAGATTCTTGAATCTTGAATCTTGTTGCTTAATACAAGTTGCTCATTCAAAAGAAAATAAGACTAAAAACGGGGTTACTTCGGCTTTGTGAAACCCTAGCTATAGACCGATTGAAAAAGGAGGTCCCGGAAATAGTTAGGGCTCAAAAAAAAAAAAAAGTGCCCACTAACCTGAAAACTTTGGATAAGAGGCGGTCTACGAAATACTTGGGGCACAAAAAAGAAAGGGAAAAAGAAAGTTTGTTGCGCTAAATACCTTGAAAAAAAGGCGGTCTAGGGAAAGGTTTAGGGCGCCAAAAAAAAAAAAGGAAGAAAGAAAGAAACAACAACAACAACATATTCCGCTAGGCTAAAAATCCTAAAAAGCCTGTCTAGTCAAAAGTTAGGAAGCAAAAAATTAAAAAAAATAATAATAAAATAAATTTAAATAAAGAAAGAATCGCACTAGGCTGAAAACCTTGAGAGAGCCGGTCTAGGAAAAAGTTAGGATGACATAACAACAAAAAAAAGGAACATTAGATTACGTAATGTTTTGATCCTTCGAGTTGTAGACATATTAGAGAAAATATCTGATTTTGATTACAACCAAAGAAAATATTTTCAAAAATGAAAAAAAGAAAATAGGTTGAACAACACGATGTTTTGGTCCTTCAGGTACATGGGGAGCTTGGACCAAATATCCTCCAAATTTAGTCAAACTAATAGAAAAAATTCTTCTAAAAAATAAGAGAAGAGAACACTAAAACATTTTCGAAGACAAATTGTTTCGCATAGCAAATAACTTTTCCCAAAAAGAAAATAAAAAAAAATCCTTTGCAAAAAGACGAACAAACATTTCACAAAAATTTTCAAGTTGGACAATGACTTGACTCCTTCATAGCTAAACTTCCAAGTAAATGCCTGATTCAGCAAGCCGTACTTGATTGAATTGCTAAAACGATCCACTGAACTCCGAGATATTTAAACTTATTACAATCATTAGACACTTGATCAAACACAAATGTCATTTGGTCCTCGATTGAGCTTAAATAGAGTCCTGGCAGTCAAGTTCGTTTGCACGCAGCAAAGTAAAAACCCAAGCTTTGACTGATAAGAAGTCGCTTTGCTATGCGAGCCTTGAAACTAATGTCTTAGAAGACTTATAAAACAAGGGAAAAGAAAAAAGGTTCATGACTACCTTTGTTGAGTTACCATCTACCTTAGAAGCTTAAACTGTTAGAGAATAGGTCCAACAATGTTATCTTGGCTGTCTTTGTTAAGTTAGATGCATGCTAAAAAATTGTACAAAAGTTACACGGCGGATATCAAGATAGAGGACATAACTCAAAAAACGCAAATATTGCCAAACGCAATTGTTAGCTTGAAAAGTAAAATAAAAGAACTATACTCAAACCCAAAAGGACGGTTTTGTAAGGGTGAAATAGGATCAATAATGAGAAATGAAGACAAAGGCATCTAAATCATGGAGGCAAAAGTGCCACTGTAGTACTGATTATATGATGGCAAACTTAGAAAGCAATGCTTGGTAAGTAGCAAGGCCCACATTGATGCTTTGCAACCAAAAACGTCAGATTGCCCAAGCATCATCGCTAATGAATTTGGAATTCAGATTAACTCACCAAACTTCTAGTCTAGGACTAATAACAACAACATGGTTTTAGGTAGTAATAATTATGGAATCGGTCCGAAACATGGATATTTAGAAAGAATGGCGAGAAAATACAAAGAACGAAATCCTTATAAAGTGGGAAAATAGATCGGGTGCAATGAAGATAAAGATTTAAGAAAACACAAATCCTTCGGAATTAAAATCAAACAATTTCAACTACAATGCAGATTTGAAGGATCAATCCTCAACACAAAAAGGATTGATCAGTCAACGCTCTGATTTAGATTTGGGAAACAACAAAGCGTCATCTCTAATTGCGCAATTCAACTCTAAAGTCTTGATATTCTCGTCCGAAGTCTTGAAGCATTACTATTCACCTCAAGATAGGAGAAGAGAGGCTAAAATATCTAATTTGGACTTTTGGGTTGGGTTGCGTTGGGTGGGCTGGGTTGGGGAGTTATGATTATCCAATCAGGTTTTAATTGCTTTTCTGCATTTATATATATATATATATATATATATATATATATATATATATATATATTTGTACAGAAGCTTTTCTGGAGGGAACAACTCGTAAGATAAATTCATCTTTTAGTAACAATTAATTGATTAAAACTCGGTTTAGTCTACCGTATAGGTACTCTGGTTAATTATTCTTTATTTGTATGACTGAATCCAGAGTACGTGGTATGTGCCTGAGTCCTTGCTCAAAGATATCCAACTTCGGTTTGGCCAAGCTTGATGAAGAGGAAAATACCCACATTAGCACTAGAGTTGTTGGAACAATGTAAGAATTCATTTTCTTCCTTCTCTGAGTAGATTCTTGAATCTTGAATCTTGAATCTTGTTGCTTAATACAAGTTGCTCATTCAAAAGAAAAATAAGACTAAAAACGGGGTTACTTCGGCTTTGTGAAACCCTAGCTATAGACCGATTGAAAAAGGAGGTCCCGGAAATAGTTGAGGCTCAAAAAAAAAAAAAGTGCCCACTAACTTGAAAACTTTGGATAAGAGGCGGTCTACGAAATACTTGGGGCATAAAAAAGAAAGGGAAAAAAAAAGTTTGTTGCGCTAAATACCTTGAAAAAAAGGCGGTCTAAGCAAAGGTTCAGGTCGCCAAAAAAATAAAAAGGAAGAAAGAAAGAAACAACATATTCCGCTAGGCTAAAAATCCTAAAAAGCCTGTCTAGTCAAAAGTTAGGAAGCAAAAAATTAAAAAAAATAATAATAAAATAAATTTAAATAAAGAAAGAATCGCACTAGGCTGAAAACCTTAAGAGAGCCGGTCTAGGAAAAAGTTAGGATGACATAACAACAACAAAAAAAAAAAAAGAAACATTAGATTATGTAATGTTTTGATCCTTCGAGTTGTAGACATATTAGAGAAAATATCTGATTTTGATTACAACCAAAGAAAATATTTTCAAAAATGAAAAAAAAAAATAGGTTGAACTACACGATGATTTGGTCCTTCAGGTACATGGGGAGCTTGGACCAAATATCCAAATTTAGTCAAACTAACAGAAAAAATTCTTCTAAAAAAACAGAGAAGAGAACACTAAAACATTTTCGAAGACAAATTGTTTCGCATAGCAAATAACTTTTCCCAAAAATAAAATAAAAAAAAAATCCTTCGCAAAAAGACGAACAAACGTTTCACAAAATTTTCAAGTTGGACAACGACTTGACTCCTTCAGAGCTAAACTTCCAAGTAAATGCCTGATTCAGCAAGGAAAAAGGCCACCAATAATGTCGTACTTGATTGAATTGCTAAAACGATCCACTGAACTCTGAGATAGTAAAACTTATTACAATCATTAGACACTTGATCAAACACAAATGTCATTTGGTCCTCGATTGAGCTTGAAGAAAGCCCTGGCAGTGAAGTCGCTTTGCTACGTGAGCCTTGAAATTAATGTCTTAGAAGACTTATAAAACAAAGGAAAAGAAAAAAGGTTCATGACTACCTTTGTTGAGTTATCATCTGCTTTAGAAGCTTAAATTGTTAGAGAATAGACTCAACAATGTTATTTTGGCTGTCTTTGTTAACTTAGATGCATGCTAAAAAATTGTACAAAAGTTACACGGCGAATATCAAAATAAAGGACAGAACTCAAAAAACGCGAATATTGCTAATCGCAATTGTTAGCTTGAAAACTAAAATAAAAGAACTATACTCAAACCCAAAAGGACGGTTTTGGAAGGGTGAAATAGGATCAATAATGAGAAATGAAGACAAAGGCATGTAAATCATGGAGGCAAAAGTGCCACGGTAGTACTGATTATATGATGGCAAACTTAGAAAGCAATGCTTGGTAAGTAGCAAGGCCCACATTGATGCTTTGCAACCAAAAACGTCAGATTGCCCAAGCATCATCGCTAATGAATTTGGAATTCAGATTCACTCACCAAACTTCTAGTCTAGGACTAATAACAACAACATGGTTTTAGGTAGTAATAATTATGGAATCGGTCCGAAACATGGATATTTAGAGAGAATGGCGAGAAAATACATAGATCGGGTGCAATGACGATAAAGATCTAAGAAAACACAAATCCTTCGGAATTAAAATCAAACAATTTCAACTACAATTCAGATTTGAAAGATCAATCCTCAACACAAAAAGGATTGATCAGTCAACGCTCTGATTTAGATTTGGGAAACAACAAAGCGTCATCTCTAATTGCACAATTCAACTCTAAAGTCTTGATATTCTCGTCCGAAGTCTTGAAGCATTACTATTCACCTCAAGATAGGAGAAGAGAGGCTAAAATATCTAATTTGGACTTTTGGGTTGGGTTGCGTTGGTTGGGTTGGTTTGGGGAGTTATGATTATCCAATCAGGTTTTAATTGCTTTTCTGCATATATATATATATATATATATATATATATATATATATATATGGGAGCTGATCCGTTGAGAGCGTGGGCAAAATAGGAGAAGTTGCAAACGCGATCTGACCGTCCATCCCGAAAGATGGACGGTCCAGATCGCGTCTTTTTCAAAACCTGTCAGACGTCCGCCATACAGTATGGCGGACGGGTTTTTTTACCAAAATGCCCCTCCGCCCCTGTCCGCTACACAGTAGCGCGGAGGGCATTAATGTCCTGATGGGAGACAGCAAAAAGTCGTCCGCGATACTGTATCGCGGACGGCCCCTAGTCTGACACCTGTCAGGGCCTGACACCCCTGCCTGACACTGACCCCTGCCTGACACGAGACCGCAAAAAAGGTATCCGCTATACAGTAAAGCGGAATAATTTCCACTACAGGAGCGCGGACAGGTGCTTCCCGTATACCCCCGAGGTTCCTGATTCTCAGCTCTCTTTCCTGAATTCTCAGCTCATCCCGCAAAATTCTCAAGCTCTTCCCGCAAAATTTTCTTCTCTTTCGGATTCACCTGGCTTCCATTTCCGGCTCCCCTCAAGCTTCTTCGAGTAAAACTTGCTTCAATCTTCTTCACTCAAGCAAGGTAAGTTTCTCATCTCAGATATTTTCTGGGTGGATTGACTGATAAAGTATATTTTTTATTTTGGGCAAAAAAATATAAATTTCTGATGATGTTCTAGAAATTAATTTGTTAACTTTAAATAAGTTTATTGTAGTTAATTTTGAATTTTTTTAGGGGCGCTAACTTCGGCACATCTATCCTATTTAAATTCGAATTTTTTGAGATACGTTTGTTGTATTTTGGTATGATGAATTTGTCTAACGCTCTTAGTAATTGTAATTTGTTATGTTCAATAAATCTATAATTAGCAAAATGGGAGACTTTTGAGATTATGTATATGGTATATTTGTCATCTTAAATAAAATTATTCGTCACGATAATTTTAAGGTAATATTTTCAGTTGAAAATGTCATTTGGTTGTTCAGCGTAGTTTATATTTCTACATATAGGGAGCTGTTTCACAATGTCTGATTTCGTGTCGAGCTCCAACACCCCCGTAGATGCTAGTGATCCGTATCTAGGACGAACCTTTCAAACATTGGAGGAAGCTGGAGAATGTTTCCGAGCGTATTCATTGAGGGTTGGATTTGGCATTAGAATAAAGACTTCAAGAACGAGCAACATAACGAGAAAGATATGCTCTCGTATGTACGAGTGCCATAGGGGCAGAAACCCAGTGCAAAATGAGACACGCGTAGGCAACGAGGACAGTGATGACGAAATAGGCTATTCGCGCAGAAGACGGGACTTTTTTGCGCGAACGAATTGCCAGGTCAAGATGTTCGTAAGCTATAAACCCAAGCAAGATCATTGGCTTATTAGCAGCCTGGAACTGGCACACAATCACCCGTTAGTAACCCCTTCTAAGGTGAGTCAGATGCATCAACACAAGAAGATGGGAAAGGTCGCGAGAAGCCTCATTCACACAATGAGCGATGCGCGTCTAGGACCTACCGACATGATTAATGTTCTTGCTGAACAGGCAGGGGGAATTCAAAATTTAAACTTTAACACGACAGACGTTCGCAACGAGGTCCGAACCCATAGACGAGCCGCGTATGACCTCAATGATGCTCAAGCCACAATGAGCCTATTGAAGCGGATGCAGATGGAGGACCCGCAGTTTACCTTCGATTATAAACTTGACGACGAGCATCGAGTTAGCACAATTTTTTGGGTCGACGGTCGTTCCAGGCTTGCTTATAAGCATTTTGGGGATGTCGTGACTTTCGACACCACATACCGTACCAACAAGTACTCGATGCCGTTTGCCCCTTTCACGGGGGTCAATCATCATTACCACTCCATCCTGTTTGGGTTCGCCTTGTTACGGGACGAGAGCGAGAGTTCTTTTGAATGGTTGTTTAGGGCGTGGCTGGAAGCCATGAACTTCAAAGCACCCAACGTTATCATCACCGATCAAGATTTGGCAATGAAGAAGGCTATTGCCACCGTCTTCCCAGATACTCGTCACAACTTGTGCACTTGGCACATAAGCAACAAATACCCCGAACGTTTGCATCACGTGTACGCAAAGTTTCCAGAATTTAAACAGGATTTTGACACGTGCGTTAGCAAGTCGTTAACTATTGAGGAATTTGAGGAGAGGTGGGAAAAGCTTGTTCAGGATTACTCATTGCAAGACAACGGGTGGCTCCAGCACTTGTACGAGCTCAAAGAGCAATGGATTGGCGTTTACACGAGGAGGCATTTTTCTGCGGGCATGAGAACGACGGGCAGGAGTGAATCTATGAATGCCACTTTCGATAGTTACGTGGGTACAGCTACCAATTTGAAGAGTTTCGTCACATCCGCACAGAAAGCGGTTGCGTCGTTGTTCGTGAAAGAAAGGGCTGCAGACTTTGCAACCACGTACAAACAGAGGAGAAGGTTGCTTGAGACCCCGCTGGAGCTGAACGGTGCCAAAGTCTATACGAAGGAGATCTTCTTGCTATACCAAGTAGAGCTGCAGAAATCGGGACGGTACTGTATAAACAAGGTGGCAGAGAAGTCTACGCGTGAGTACAAGGTTTATTCGCTCGTGAATGACCTCGTTCCTGAGAAGCTGCGCAGAATGTATACGGTGAGCCACGACACATTGACGGACTCGGTGACATGTGTTTGCAAGAAGTTTGAGTTCCATGGCATCCTGTGTAGACACATTCTGCGCTTTTTCACCCAGAAGAATATCAGGACAATCCCCGATAAATACGTCTTGCCACGGTGGACGAAAGGTGCAAACAGGTTGCACGGTACCATTGCTTTTCCGGAGCACCCGTATACTGACTTTGAAGAATCGGAGACGTTGCGGTATAATCATCTGGTGACGAGTTTCACCCGTTTGTCCGTAAAGGCTGCTGCTTCAATGGTCGGTTATAAACATCTCCTCGAGGTAGCTCAGCAGCAAGAGCCCATCATCGACCAGTTGGAAGCAGCCGCTGTCACCAGTGCGATTGACACCGAGCCTACGACGGGGGTATCAGAAGATGACGAGCCGGGGGAGGAAGACGACAATGATATTTGTTTGTTGGACCCAATTATATCGCAAACGAAAGGCCGCAAGAGATCTACGCGGATGAAAAGCTCTATTGAAACGGCAACTCAACCTAAAAAGCTGCGAAGGTGTGCATTGTGCAACAAAATGACCGACCACGACAAGCGGAACCATTACAAGGCACTGGGGATAAGTTCGGGGGGTTTGCAAGACGGGGAAGAAGGTGACGCCGAAGACGAGGACGAACAAGCTGCAGTGGACCTTTAATTTTTTGTACAACGTTATGACATTTGTAATAATTTTCGGAGGGATAATTTTTCCTTCGAATGCTGGAAATATTAAAAATTGGAGAGAATGAGAGGCCATCGAATTAAATATAGTCTTTTATTTTTAAGTTATTTTTTTTGTAAGCCCCGTCCGCTATAAAATATAGCGGACGTCATCGAAGTAAAACTTTTGGCCTGCTTTTTCCTTGGTCTGCTTTTACGTCCGCTATACAATATAGCGGACCTCATGAGCAGTAAAACTTTTGGTCTTCATTCACGTCCGCTATACAATATAGCGGATGTTATCGAAGAAAAACTTTTGGTCTTCATTTACGTCCGCTAGACAATATAGCGGACGTCATCGAAGAAAAACTTTTGGTGTCCGCTATATAAAGTGGTGGATAACTCTATCCTACTATATATATTAATCATATCGCTAAAGGGAACCTCTCTCTGTCTAGAACATCTATTGCCACTACTCTGTCTCCGGCACCCACATCTCCGGTGGCCCAGAACTCCGGCGTTAAACCGTCCTCCCCTCAACGCCGACCTCGATGGCTTCTGGATCGGAGACCACCAACGATTTTATTGGCAACTTGCACCTGGCAGGCAAACACTTTTTCAAAGTCATGATGCCGGGGTTTGAGAATGAACTTGTAGGCCATCCCTATTTCTCTGTATTTTCGTGTTTTAAAGGTTTGATGTTTTGGTTAAAAACTAACGTATTTTTTGTGTTGTGTTTGTTAGGACATACCGGAAGCCTTGACCAATCAATTTACAACAATTCATGACAGTGCAAGATTATATAGCCGCAAGGGGGCATGGCAGGTTGAAATCAAGCTGAAGCCCGGCCGACCCCAAAAAAAGCAATTCGCAGAGGGTTGGAACGTCTTCGTGCGCCAGCATGGCCTCGAACTCGGGGACTTTGTAGTGTTTGAACACCTTGGGTGGTGGGATTTTCAAGTTGTAATATTTGATCGGAGCACTTGTGAAAAAATTTCTTTTCCCCAATGTGAACCCTAATTTATTATTAATAAAATTATTTATGTTGTTGTTGAATCACCTCGAAATTTTTCCTCGCTTAATTGTGCTCAATTGTGTCGTTTGAGATTCCCTCGATATATTGAGATCGTTGATTGTGAATCGTACGTTAATTGTGTCATTTGAGATTCCGTCGGTATATTGAGATCGTTGATTGTGAATCATACGTTCTTTATTGTTTATCGATATTGAGGTTGTTGATTCTGACGCCAAAACAAGTCTTCGGGGCGCCAATTTATTAAAACAGCATTATGCTATAATGCGACTAAAACAAGCCAATTTATTAAAACTGCAGAACGCTACAACTTCTAGCTCTACTAAATAGCGGACATAAGGGCCTCCGCTTAGGCCGGGGTTCGGGAAGGTCGGAACTAAGTGTCTGGTTCGTGCCAACCATTTTCTGGTCCAAGTTGCAGACAACGATCTGCTGCACCACTATGACGTAAGCTTCGTACTGTATTGTGCGGGCGTAGGACCACCGACTTTCTCTCTGCGGAACTGTCCGCTATACTATATAGCGGACATCTCGTAGGGACAATCAATTGTTCGAGACTTTGCCTCTGCGGGGATGTCCGCTATACTATATAGCGGACCTAGGAGAGAAAAATGGTTGTTTGCAACTTGGACCAGAACTGGTATGGCACGGACCAGACACTTAGTTCCGACCTTCCCGAACCCCGGCCTAAGCGGAGGCCCTTATGTCCGCGTCTAGAACTCGATCTTCAGGCATCTTCATCTGAAACTGGAGCATCGGAAACATTTCCTTCTTCGAAGCTCATGTCCCAGTATACTTGTGCTTCATTGTTGTTGCCATCTTCTTGTGCATCACGTGCCATACGACGTAAGTTATGCCTACTTTGACGAACTCGCATTCTATTATTTTCCTCGCGTATTCGATGAAGTGCCCTTTCAAGCTCCATGTGCGTAATTCGAGGCATGTTGATTGCCTTTTGTCGAGGTATGGGTATATTCATGCTCCGTGAATCAGCTATTAGGACCTCGTGTTCATTCATCCGATAAGACCATTCTGCACGTAATGTATTCACATAGCTTGATGAGTAACGCAAACTTGGACGCAAAGAATAGTGAAATTCATCTTCGCCGGCCCAGTAACGACCCATTGCTTCAAAAATATCTCGTGGAGTATATGTCATTTCGAGAGTTGTTATGAAATTGGGAGTATATGTATATCACTCTATGCCCCTTGCAATGAGCAATGCATGCACTTATATATATACTTTGAAACGGGACCACTTTTTGAAAGAGCTACAGTGTCAACTTTATGAGATGTGACCCAACGTTGGCAATAGACTAGAGACTTGTCTTGTCACCAAAGAGAATTGTCTTGTCAAGAACGACTTGTCAACTTTATGACACGGGCATGCTGTTGTCTCCAACTATTGTCATCTTCAATGTCCAGAGACTTGTCTTGTCACACGAGATATAGCGACTATTGTGTAGCTATCACACCAATTATATTGTGTATGGGTGTGTGGGCTTATTTATATATGATAGCCATGCTCATCGCTTTAGAACCAAAACAAAGTTAAATGGCAGGAGTTCCTGGGAGTTCTAGTCTGCGGGGACGTGAGACTGTGTGGTTGTTGTGTGAAAGGAACGACGACTACAAAGAAGTGAAGTACACGGATCCCAGAGAGTATTATTGCGGTTTACGGAGAGAATGGGCATATCGAGTTAAGGAATCAGAAGCGCTACACCAAGATCTCACCACGCTGAGTGCACCTGTGCCGCAACGTCGTTCACTTACTATGTCGCGGCGTAATGTTAAGCAGTGTAAGAAAGCTGTGCGCCAAATTCGTATGGAGAATAACCGGATGTTGCTGCGTAGAAAACGATTTTATATGCTTCAACTTGCGGAAGAAATGGCCGAGGCTAGTGGGAGGCAGCTCACATCAAACGAGAGAAACACTATTTTAACCAATGATCAGTACTTATCTGATGAGTATATGTCAAATGAAGAGTGATATATATATCTCTTTCTACTGCATGCTAGGATTTCATTCCAACCGGCACTCATCCACATGTCATTCTAATTGGTGTATCCCGTCTTTTGAAGCATGTAAAATGTTGGGAATATATGTTTCTAACTACATCCGTCGTACTATAATGGGGTAACTAGCATGCCTAAGGTGCAATGAGAAAAAAAAAGTGACATAAAAAATTACAACATTTTTCGCAAGCTATAAATTTGGCCTCCCAGTGTGCGCGAATAGGCCCTTCGTAGGAAAACCAAAAAAATAAATTGTCTCGTTTATCGCCGAAATTCATAGAAATTGGCTATATAGCGTGCCTAAGGTGCAATGAGCAAAAAAAAAATTGACCAAAAAAATTACATATCTATGTCCGCGATACTATATCGCGGACAGCCAAGCAGAATGTGTTCTCCCCAACACTTAGTTTTTTTTGGGTCCTATCTACGTCCGCGATACTATATCGCGGACAGCCAAGCAGAATGTGGCCTCCCCAACACTTAGTTTTTTTTTGGTCCTATCTACGTCCGCGATACTATATCGCGGACAGCCAAGCAGAATGTGGCCTCCCCAACACTTAGTTTTTTTTGGTCCTATCTACGTCCGCGATACTATATCGCGGACAGCCAAGCAGAATGTGGCCTCCCCAACACTTAGTTTTTTTTGGTCCTATCTACGTCCGCGATACTATATCGCGGACAGCCAAGCAGAATGTGGCCTCCCCAACACTTAGTTTGAGTGGGTCCTATCTACGTCCGCGATACTATATCGCGGACAGCTAAGCAGAATGTGTTCTCCCCAACACTTAGTTTTTTTTTTTGGTCCTATCTACGTCCGCGATACTATATCGCGGACAGCCAAGCAGAATGTGGCCTCCCCAACACTTAGTTTTTTTTGGGTCCTATCTACGTCCGCGATACTATATCGCGGACAGCCAAGCAGAATGTGGCCTCCCCAACACTTAGTTTTTTTTGGGTCCTATCTACGTCCGCGATACTATATCGCGGACAGCCAAGCAGAATGTGGCCTCCATAACATTTTTTTTTGGGGTCCTATCTAGTCTCCCCTGCTGAAAGCAAATCACACAGAACAAATAAAACACTCAGCTGAACAACACAACGATATCACTGAATCAAATCAATCGCATTCAACAACGATCACATCTCAGTCAACACAGATGAAATCGTCAATCGCATTCAAACGATAAGATTCAAGAAGTTTAAGGACAAATAGCCAAGTCAATATAGCGGACGTTATTATACGCAAACATTGTCAATTACAGGGATTTACAATATATCTAATAGGTCTAGGCCGGCCATTGATAATTTGCCAAGCCATCCTATACCTAAAGCAGTCTATGCAGTCTTGGGTCCAGACGGTCTTCTTGAGGCTCTCCGACCGACAGATGTAATCCATGTACATGCAGAGGTAGACGCCGCAGTCCGAGGTATTAAGTTGCTTGGGCCTAGTCCTCTTCAATCGGAAAACAACCTCCCTATCGCCCGCTGCCCTCCCTCGGCTCTCTCAAGAACGCTCTCGACCATGGCAGCAAATAGATTCTGCGAGTAAGAGGATAAGCATTAAACATTAAACATAGCAAACATAATACGATTAATCAGTTCTACATTATGCAAGTTACAATAAGAAGTAAACAGGCTCTTACCATTGGATTCAACATCCCTAAGCCTACGTACATCTCAATCACACCAATCGCGTCCGTATCATCGTAGAGACTGTCAAGGACTGATACGGTATTCGTTACCGGTTCATAGCAAATCAAGAACCAGTGGGCATTAATTATAGCAGGGAGTAGAAACACATCCGCCACACTTGCGCGCTCTGGACTCGGCCGACCAAGATATGCGAGTAGGTTAGCGGACGGTCTCCACTTCATCTCGGCCTTCGCCTTTCTCGCCTGCTTCCTCGCCTTGTCCCACTCGTTAAAGTCTTGTACTAGCATATTGTGAAAGTAAGCGTCGAGAATAAAAATGCGCGGACCGTAGTTAGGCTGCTCCCGACTCCTTTGCCGCAGAATTTGCACGTAGTGCGAGATGACGAAGTTGTCTAACCACATCCCCGGCGCCAGCGTGGACAGTTCTTTCCACGAGACACTGTAATCCAAGCCCTGCGGGTTTTTCACGGCATACGACTCTTCGTCTGGGGGGGGCCCGCTAAAATAACGGTGATGGATTAGGTGGTGTTTATGCGGCTTCAGGGGCCTGGCTGGATGCCCTTTCGGATATTGCCCTCGGGGGTCGACCGGTTGCTCTTGCCCTCCGCCGGGGGCAAGGCAACGGAAGAAATTGGCCTCCAACCAACGGATCGGCCGGCTGATAGTCGCCTTCGGGGGCCCCGGCCGGCTGATAATCGCCTTCGGGGGCCCCTGCCGGCTGATATTGCTCGCCGGCCATTTCTTCCTCCGCTGATATTGCCCTTCGGTGCCGCCAATCGGTCCCGCCCACGGGACAATGGGCAGTGCCTCGTTAAAACCGTATTGCCACTCTTGCGTGACTTGACTCTGAGAGAGGGGTTGGGGTTCCGGGAACAAATCGAAGGTCGGGCCGCTGTAATCGGCCCACGACGCTTGAGCATGTCCCATCCCCGGTACAGATGGACCACCAACTCCCTGGCTCACCCCTGAAGCTTGCCCGGAGGGATCAACGTTATACGGGCTGGCGCTCGTATAACCCATTCCCGGGCTGTCGACCGAAGACTGTCCCGATGCTTGCCGCACAAAATTCCCGCAGCCTATAGCCAGTGCAGCAGCCTGTTGGCGA
>JAVXUO010001036.1:0-24424 GCA_033065855.1 Escallonia rubra | reverse complement strand
TGTTCCCAACCCATTCTGGTCGCACCCAAAGGCCCACTACGGTCCCACTTTGCATGACACGTCCGCACAAGCAACATACATTTTCAACGCTCACAACCGGTCAAAGCATGCACGCTCAAGTAACGTGACCAAGCCTCATGACACTTCGACCGTCGCACTTCGCCTGTCGCCCAACGACGCGCCATGACACTTGCCCAAGGAAGTTGGCCTTCGGCCTCCCTCCCCTTGGGGTCGGCCTCGGCCTTCCCCGAAGGGTTGGCCTTTGGCCTCTATCCTTAGCACCTTCACTTCTCTTCAAGAGGCCTTGCATCCTTCGCGACGCCCTTCGCCCATCATCCGGACATCAACCTCGCGACGTCCGTCGTGCATCACCTTACGGACGTTCGTACATCAACCTCGCGACGTCCGTCGTGCATCACCTTACGGACGTTCGTACATCAACCTCGCGACGTCCGTCGTGCATCACCTTACGGACGTTCGTACATCAACCTCGACCACGTCCGTCCGGAACAACTCCCCCGTCGCCCGGACACAACTCCGCGACCCCCGTCGCCCGGACACAACTCCGCGACCCCGTCGCCCGGACACAACTCCGCGACCCCGTCGCCCAGACACAACTCCACGACGCTCATCATCCGTCGCCCGGACGTCGTCTCCGTGACCCCCGTCACCGACGTCCGGGCGTCACACTCCAACACTTCGCCGCGCCCGTGCGCCGCGTCGCTGATACAGCCGTGCCCCCAGGCTCTCTGTCACACTACCGTGCCCCCGGCACTATACACACTCTGTCGCGCCCATGCGCCACCATTGACACCAACGTGCCCCCGGCACCTTACGCACTCTGTCGCGCCCATGCGCCACCATTGACACAAACATGCCCCCGGCACCTTACGCACTCTGTCGCGCCCATGCGCCGCGCCATTGACATAGACGTGCCCCCGGCACCTTACTCACTTCATCGCGCCCATGCGCCACAATCATGTCATCATGCCCCCGGGCACCACACTCATTCATCACACCATGCGCACCTTGCCTTGGTCATGGAACATGCTTCACCCACTCTCCGGAGTGTACATCATCGCGGGGATAGGCGACTCCTCCGGGACACATCCTGCCAGGGAGCTCTTCAACTCCCCTTCCGCCAGGTAGACGGCTCCTCCGGGATGCTACCTCGGCCAGTCGGGTAGACGGCTCCTCCGGGATGCTACCTTGACATGCTCCGAGTGCTCCGGCACAAGGACTCACCCGCGGGGATAGGCGACTCCTCCGGGACACTATCTCTGCCAGGGAGCTCTTCAACTCCCCTTCCGCCAGGTAGACGGCTCCTCCGGGATGCTACCTCGGCCAGTCGGGTAGACGGCTCCTCCGGGATGCTACCTTGACATGCTCCGAGTGCTCCGGCACAAGGACTCACCCGCGGGGATAGGCGACTCCTCCGGGACACTATCTCTGCCAGGGAGCTCTTCAACTCCCCTTCCGCCAGGTAGACGGCTCCTCCGGGATGCTACCTCGGCCAGTCGGGTAGACGGCTCCTCCGGGATGCTACCTTGATCCGCTCCGAGTGCTCCGGCACAAGGACTCACCCGCGGGGATAGGCGACTCCTCCGGGACACTATCTCTGCCAGGGAGCTCTTCAACTCCCCTTCCGCCAGGTAGACGGCTCCTCCGGGATGCTACCTCGGCCAGTCGGGTAGACGGCTCCTCCGGGATGCTACCTTGACATGCTCCGAGTGCTCCGGCATAAGGACTCACCCGCGGGGATAGGCGACTCCTCCGGGACACTATCTCTGCCAGGGAGCTCTTCAACTCCCCTTCCGCCAGGTAGACGGCTCCTCCGGGATGCTACCTTGGCCGGCCGGGTAGACGGCTCCTCCGGGATGCTACCTTGGCCTGCGGAATAGACGACTCCTCCGGGACACTATCTCCGTCAGGGTGCCTGCGTGACTGGCCTACGTGCTCCGGCACTGGGGGCTTGCGTCGGCACCCCTAGGGACTATGACCCCCGGGTCACTTCGAGACGGGAGCAGGTCTTCGGAGGGCATCGCGCCTAGTTCACCTGGCAGTTGGGCGTCGGGTCTTCCCCACCGCTGCCAGGCCTGTGGGACTCCGCAAGGGCTTGGATTGGAGGCTAGATCAAGGGGGTTCTCTGGCCACACCGATGCGGTGGGAGCCAGTCTTTCCAGACAGACAGAGCGACGCTGTGAGGAGCAGGCCGGTTGAATATGCGATCTGACAGTCCGTGGAGCACCGGCACCCGTGGACCCCCCGGTGACGTGTCACTCCCGGGGAGCGCCACGTGTCGGTTTATGACATCATCATCTCAATCTCTATAAATAGAGGTCTTGAGAATTCATTTGTTAGGATGAACATTTGGACATTTTCAGAACATTTTCACTTTCTCACTCTAGAATCCTAGAGAGAGAAACATACAGGACCCTGACTCTGGACCTAAGCATCGGACTGTGACTGTCGTCGTATATTCATCCTGCGCTATCGCCCTCGCAGCACTGCCACCCTCAAGCTCTGTCTGGGAAGCCCTTGGTCTCTGCCCTTGTTCCACCCTTGCTGTGTCTCACATCAACATACTTGGAAGCTGACTCGGACTGCAGCCTTTGTGGCACCTCCACGTAAGTACGAACCCACTTTCCTTGGCATCATTTTGGCGACTCCGCTGGGGAGGTGAGCATCGTACTGCAGTCTGTCTATCTTCCGCACTCAGTCTCCATGCCTAGACAACGAAAAGCTACGAAGGCTGCCAGCCAAGGCCTTATCCACACCGTACAAGAGGAGGATCACCTCGGCGAACAAGAAGGGACTAGTGCTATGCGTCTCCAAGACCAGCCACAAACTACCGCACCTGACATACAAGTTGCAGTCAACGCGGCCATCCAGCAGTTTTCGCCCACTATAGCCACTCTTATGACAACCATCTTAGAAATGCAAAAATCAATCCAAGTCTTGACTTCACAATCACCGACTTCCCGAAGCCTTAGAGCTCTGCACCCTGTGCCCATTACTCACCCCATGTCATCCCAAGATCCAGGTTTGGCCCCTCCTGCTCATATCCAACCTTCAAGGCCTGGGCTAGTTTTGGACACTGCTCAGGTCCCAGTGTCGCGACCACCGCTGCCTTGGTCCTCCGGGCCCTCGACAGTAGGACTCGCGGCACCTCAGCCCCCGGCGCCACGCATTGCCCTTGCTCGAAGCACTTCGGAGACTCACGAATCAATTGAGATGGAGCCTAACCCGAACATAACTAGCCGAAACCTAAACACAAGTCATTCCCCCGGCTTACTCCAGTCGACCTTTCCTGACGACCGGCCTCCAGCAGCTGACACTACCCATATGCAAAACATGCCCCAACAAGTTGCTCACCATCACCAACCCCCCTCTACCATCGTCATCCCCTCAATGCCTCAGGTTGTACCGTCTGGGGGCTCTGGTGCTCGGATCATCACGACAGGGCACAAGCCCTCACATGCGTCGTACGTCACCAAGCATGACTTAGATGCCCTCCTTCACCGTCTCAAGCAGTCATCCTCACCCCACTCCGCCTCTAAGCTGTCAGGTCATGCTCCCTACTTTGGCAGCCTCGCTACTAAGCCTTACCCCGTCAAGTACAAGCAACCATCCTTCACATTGTTCAACGGCAAAGAAGGCAACGCCCGCGAGCATCTCACCCGTTTTGCTGGCTCCCTCGAGCACTACGGGGAAGACGACACTTTGAAGCTTCGGGAATTTCACAAGTCCCTGACTGGCCTCGCCTACTCTTGGTATCATCAGATTCCTGACAGTACTATCCACTCATGGTCCGACATGGTCCAGCTCTTCCTTGACAAGTTTCACTATGAGACGGAACGTGTGACCATCGTTGACATTGCCGGGATCCGCCAGAATCCCGGGGAAGACCTCAACACCTATGTTACGCGATTTCATCACAAGTGCTTGGAGTGCACTGACTTCAGCAAAGATGAAACCCTTGTACCCATTTGCATCAAGAACATGAAGGACACCTACAGGGTCTACCTTGAAAACCTCCAGCTTCGGTCATGGAGACATCTCAAGGAAGCTGCACGACGCACCTATGACTCGGTCGGTCCGTCAAAGACTTCAAAGCCCCCACCTCATATTGCCTTGGCCACAACGATGGAAGCAGCTAGTAACGACGACAACAACCGCAAGCGTCAATCCCAAGGAAGGGACGGGCGTCCTGACAAGAGAGGGCAGCCGATGCCTGCCCCGGAATACCCGTGTGACTTAAATACTGTTAGAAATCTCCTCGAGACATGGATCGACGACAATGCCATAACCCTGCCCAATGTCGACAGTGAACCTACCCCGGAAGACTTAGCCCATCACAACTACTGCCCCTATCATCGAAAGGTCGGTCATGGCCTCAAGTGGTGCAGGGGCCTCAAGTTTGTCTTCGCCGACAAGATTGCGTCCGGAGAGCTCAAACTCTAAGTACGGGACATAAGGGCATGCCTTAGTGCATTTTCCACACTTGTAATTTTTTCGTTCATTTTGCAAGTTTCCATACCCATGTATCAAGGCATGTTGCCTATCCTTCGTTATCAATGAAGTTACATTTTCCAGACTTAGAAAAATTTTCAAGCTACATTGATCTTGCACAAGTCTATTGATATCACCCTTCTTGCCATCACCCACTCCCTTGGGGGCTTCACCCCTTCCCAATCCCTTCGGTCTCACATTGCAATGACTTGGTACGTGGTGCGCGGGGTGGCTCGAGCCGCGCTACTACGGTCGCATCATCATCCAACATTCACTTTTCCAACACTTAGAAAAAAAAAATTTCATTTTTTTCGCAACCGGTCATCGATGATCATCCTCAATGGTCTCCCTCGGCATCCTTGTCTCAGCCCAACACTTAGAAAAAATTTCATTTTTTTTCGCAACCGGTCATCAATGACCACCCTCAACGGCCTCCCCTTAGCATCCTTGCCCGAACTCAAAAAAAAATAATTCAACACTTAGAAAAATTTTCATCTCCTCACATGCTCCCCACATTCATGCTCTCATCACTCTCCCTCTCACACTTTCACTCTTCTCCCTCACCATCCAACACCCCATCGCGATTTGTCCCACTTCATAAACAACTTCTCTCTTATGAAAATGCTTCATCTTCTCCCATCCCATTTCTCTCACTCTCATCTTGCAATTGTGAAAATATTCTTGGGGGCTCCCTCCTTAGGGCTGCAAAAAAAAAAAAAATTTTATTATTATTATTTTATTATTATTTTATTCGAATTTGAATTTGAATTTCAAAAAATCTGACTAACCCTACCCGCGAACCCGAACCGACCCGCGAGCCCCGACCCGCGCCCATTTCCTCTCTATGGTGTACCCGACCCAACCCGAATCCAGACCCGTTTTACCCGAGAAAACCCTAATTCACCAAACCCTAATTTTTTCCCCATCTCTTTCTCTTTCTCCTTCTCTTCTCTTCATGCGCGGCCGCCGCCCTCTTCTCCTTGCGGCGCCCCCTTCGGCCTCCACCAAGCATCTCCCTCGCCGGCGACGACCCCCCCGGCCGCACCTCCTTCCCCCCGCCATCGGCCACCCGCGGCACCCCGCCGCCGTCGCCGCCGCCCCCACTTCTTCCCCTTTCTTCTTCTTTCTTCTTCTTCTCACCACGCCGCCCAACCTTGCGCCACCTTCTACCTCGCCCTCGCCCTCCACGCTCGACCTCCTTCACCGCCGCCGACCTTCGGCCTCGCCCCCCTCCTCTCTCTCCTCCCCTCTCCCCTCCCCTCCTTCCCCTCGCCCACCCGCGGCCACCCGCCGCCGCCCCCCTTCTTCCCCTCCCCCTTCCCCTTTTCCTCCATGGCCAACCCAACTTCGGCCTCGGCCATCCCTCCCCCTACCCCCTCGGCCTCGGCCCTCCCCCTCCCTTCCCCTTTCCTCTCTCCCCTCTTCGTCTTCCCCTTCCTTCCCCTCCCCCTACCCCTCGGCCTCGGCCACCGCGGCACCCCACCGCCGCCGCCTCCCTTCCCCCTTCCCCTTCCTCCCCCTCCCTCCCCTCCCCCTTCGGCCTCGGCCCTCCCTCCCCCTACCCCCGGCCTCGGCCCTCCCCTTCCCTTCCCCTTTCCCTCTCTCCCCTCTTCCTCTTCCCCTTCCTTCCCCTCCCCCCACCCCTCGGCCTCGGCCACCGCGGCACCCCACCGCCGCCGCCATCCCCCTTCTTCACCTTCTTCCCACTTCCCCTCTCCCCTTCTCCCCAAGCTCGGCCTCGGCCTCGGCCCACCTCCACCTTCCCCCTTCTTCCCCTTCCTCTCTTCCCTCCTCTTCCACCCATCCCCCTCCCTTCACCTTCGGCCACCACCAAGGCCATCCATTTCGGCCTTCCCCATACCAAGGTCATCAACCTTCCACCACCTCTCCATCTCTCATTTCCATTCATACCCATAACTTCCTCACTTCAAGCACAACACCCAACTCCACCCCGCCATCTTCGACCTCCCCATATCCATCCAAAGGCCGACAACCAAGGCCAAGCACTTCAAAAAAAAAAAAATTTTTTGCTTGCAACATCGATCGCCTTCCATTGCTCGCGCCCTTGCGCCCGTCGTGGACTGCCCCTGCATCGCGACGCCCGACCGCGCCTTTGTCGCGCCCCTCGTCCCGACGTCCCTGACATCCACGTCTTTGACCAACGTGCATTGCCCACGCACATGCGCTCGTCGTGGATTGCCCCCGCATCGCGATGTCCGACCGCGCCCTTGTCGCGCCCCTCATGACGATGTCCCTCGACATCAACGCCCTTGGTAGGTGGTGCGCGAGATAGCTCGAACCACTTACTCCTATTCATTCTCTAATGCTCGTCGTCAGCGCCCGCGCGCCGTCTTCACGACGCTTGTCGCCAATCGCCCGGGTGACGTCTCCGCGACACTCGTCGTCTGTCGCCCGGGCCCCGTTTACATGCTCGCGCCCCTGCGCCCTATCATCGTGCCTTGGTCTCAACCCCCAAGCATTCCAAGCTTTCGTAGGTGGTGCACGAGGTGGCTCGAGCCACCTACTCTTTATCACCATCATGCAGACGACCTCAACAACACTCCAGCCAAACAACATAAAATCTTCCTAAGTGTTTATGCGTGCGGTGCCCGCTCGGGTTACCCCTCCGCGCACACCACACGCAGGGGGCTTATGTTCCCAACCCATTCTGGTCGCACCCAAAGGCCCACTATGGTCCCACTTTGCATGACACGTCCGCACAAGCAACATACATTTTCAACGCTCACAACCGGTCAAAGCATGCACGCTCAAGTAACGTGACCAAGCCTCATGACACTTCGACCGTCGCACTTCGCCTGTCGCCCAACGACGCGCCATGACACTTGCCCAAGGAAGTTGGCCTTGGCCTCCCCTTGGGGTCGGCCTCGGCCTTCCCCTTGGGGTCGGCCTCGGCCTTCCCCGAAGGGTTGGCCTTTGGCCTCTATCCTTAGCACCCTCACTTCTCTTCAAGAGGCCTTGCATCCTTCGCGACGCCCTTCGCCCATCATCCGGACATCAACCTCGCGACGTCCGTCGTGCATCACCTTACGGACGTTCGTACATCAACCTCGCGACGTCCGTCGTGCATCACCTTACGGACGTTCGTACATCAACCTCGCGACGTCCGTCGTGCATCACCTTACGGACGTTCGTACATCAACCTCGCGACGTCCGTCCTGCAACAACCCCCCGTCGCCCGGACACAACTCCGCGACCCCCGTCGCCCGGACACAACTCCGCGACCCCCGTCGCCCGGACACAACTCCGCGACCCCGTCGCCCAGACACAACTCCACGACGCTCATCATCCGTCGCCCGGACGTCGTCTTCATGACCCCCGTCACCGACGTCCGGGCGTCACACTCCAACACTTCGCCGCGCCCGTGCGCCGCGCCGCTGATACAGCCGTGCCCCCAGGCTCTCTGTCACACTACCGTGCCCCCGGCACTATACACACGATGTCGCGCCCATGCGCCACCATTGACACCAACGTGCCCCCGGCACCTTACGCACTCTGTCGCGCCCATGCGCCACCATTGACACAAACATGCCCCCGGCACCTTACGCACTCCGTCGCGCCCATGCGCCGCGCCATTGACATAGACGTGCTCCCGGCACCTTACTCACTTCATCGCGCCCATGCGCCACAATCATGTCATCATGCCCCCGGGCACCACACTCATTCATCACACCATGCGCACCTTGCCTTGGTCATGGAACATGCTTCAACCCACTCTCCGGAGTGTACATCATCCGCGGGGATAGGCGACTCCTCCGGGACACTATCTCTGCCAGGGAGCTCTTCAACTCCCCTTCCGCCAGGTAGACGGCTCCTCCGGGATGCTACCTCGGCCAGTCGGGTAGACGGCTCCTCCGGGATGCTACCTTGACATGCTCCGAGTGCTCCGGCACAAGGACTCACCCGCGGGGATAGGCGACTCCTCCGGGACACTATCTCTGCCAGGGAGCTCTTCAACTCCCCTTCCGCCAGGTAGACGGCTCCTCCGGGATGCTACCTCGGCCAGTCGGGTAGACGGCTCCTCCGGGATGCTACCTTGACATGCTCCGAGTGCTCCGGCATAAGGACTCACCCGCGGGGATAGGCGACTCCTCCGGGACACTATCTCTGCCAGGGAGCTCTTCAACTCCCCTTCCGCCAGGTAGACGGCTCCTCCGGGATGCTACCTCGGCCAGTCGGGTAGACGGCTCCTCCGGGATGCTACCTTGACTCGCTCCGAGTGCTCCGGCATAAGGACTCACCCGCGGGGATAGGCGACTCCTCCGGGACACTATCTCTGCCAGGGAGCTCTTCAACTCCCCTTCCGCCAGGTAGACGGCTCCTCCGGGATGCTACCTCGGCCAGTCGGGTAGACGGCTCCTCCGGGATGCTACCTTGACTCGCTCCAAGTGCTCCGGCATAAGGACTCACCCGCGGGGATAGGCGACTCCTCCGGGACACTATCTCTGCCAGGGAGCTCTTCAACTCCCCTTCCGCCAGGTAGACGGCTCCTCCGGGATGCTACCTTGGCCGGCCGGGTAGACGGCTCCTCCGGGATGCTACCTTGGCCTGCGGAATAGACGACTCCTCCGGGACACTATCTCCGTCAGGGTGCCTGCGTGACTGGCCTACGTGCTCCGGCACTGGGGGCTTGCGTCGGCACCCCTAGGGACTATGACCCCCGGGTCACTTCGAGACGGGAGCAGGTCTTCGGAGGGCATCGCGCCTAGTTCACCTGGCAGTTGGGCGTCGGGTCTTCCCCACCGCTGCCAGGCCTGTGGGACTCCGCAAGGGCTTGGATTGGAGGCTAGATCAAGGGGGTTCTCTGGCCACACCGATGCGGTGGGAGCCAGTCTTTCCAGACAGACAGAGCGACGCTGTGAGGAGCAGGCCGGTTGAATATGCGATCTGACAGTCCATGGAGCACCGGCACCCGTGGACCCCCCGGTGACGTGTCACTCCCGGGGAGCGCCACGTGTCGGTTTATGACATCATCATCTCAATCTCTATAAATAGAGGTCTTGAGAATTCATTTGGATGATGAACATTTGGACATTTTCAGAACATTTTCACTTTCTCACTCTAGAATCCTAGAGAGAGAAACATACAGGACCCTGACTTTGGACCTAAGCATCGGACTGTGACTGTCGTCGTATATTCATCCTGCGCTATCGCCCTCGCAGCACTGCCACCCTCAAGCTCTGTCTGGGAAGCCCTTGGTCTCTGCCCTTGTTCCACCCTTGCTGTCTCTCACTTTACATACTTGGAAGCTGACTCGGACTGCAGCCTTTGTGACACCTCCACGTAAGTACGAACCCGCTTTCCTTGGCATCAGTATCCCAAACAAACTTCACTGATTTTTTAGTAAGCTTTGTTAATGGACTTGAAATCATAAGCTTTGTTAATGGACTTGAAGTCATTGAGAAATTTTGCATAAATCTCCGGTAAATACCCTGCCAGTCCCAAAACGCTACGAACTTCTTTCGCAGTAGCCGATCTTTGCCAATTTACAACCGCTTCAATCTTTACTGGATCTACTGATACGACTGCACTACATACAATATGTCCCAAAAATGTAAGTTGCTCGAGCCAAAATTCGCATTTGCTGAACTTTGCGTACAATTTCTTTTCACGTAAAACTTGCAACACTACCCGGAGAAGGTATTCATGCTGTTCACGGTCCTTGGAGTAGACAAGAATATCATCAATAAACACTACAACAAAGGAATCCAAGTATGGCTTAAAAACACGATTCATCATGTCCATGAAGGCTGCTGGAGCGTTAGTAACACCAAACGGCATAACAAGGAACTCATAATGACCATAACGTGTTCTGAACATCTTCTTTCCGGACTTTCAATTGATGATATCCTGATCTCAAATCAAGCTTAGAAAATGATGTTGCACCTTGTAATTGATCAAACAAGTCATCAATGTGCGAAAAGTGGATATTTGTTCCTCATAGTCATATGATTGAATTGCCTATAATCAATGCACAATCTCAATGAACCGTCTTTCTTTTTAACGAACAATACGGGAGCACCCCAAGGCGATACACTTGGTTGAATAAGGCCTTTATCTAGTAGTTCTTGCAACCGAACCTTCAACTCTCTCGACTCTGTTGGAGCCATTCTATATGGAGCTTTAGAAGCCGGACTTGTTCCTGGCAATAACTCAGTAACAAATTCAAATTCTCGATCAGGGGGTAGAGCTTTTATATCATCAGGGAACACATCGCTGAACTCACGAACAACTGGAATGTCTTCAATTTTCTGCTCTTTCTTACCGTGATCAATTGCATAACAAAGGTACCCTACAAAACCTCTAGAAAGCAACTTACGAGCATGAATAGCAGAAGTAATAGGTGTTGAAGAAAAACCTTTATCCCCAACAAATTCCAATGTACCTTGTTCCGGCATATCAAAAGTAACACTCTTAGCATGACAATCAACATTAGCATGATGTTGTGATGACCAGTCCATACCAAGAATTGAATGACATCCAAATTCTGAAGGGATAGAAGTATCAGATCAACGTTAAGTCCTTTACCGCACACTACTACTGGGCATGATCTATATATAACGTCACCAGGTAAGGAGTCCCCCGTAGGTATACTCAACACAAGTTCATATGGTAAACTCTCGGGTCTCTTACCCAAATGATGCACAAAATGTGGGGCTACATAAGAATGTGATGAACCTGGATCAATCAAAACTCGTGCCAAGTGCTGAAAAATAGAAAGTTTACCTCCGATCACTTCGGCCGAATTTCTTGCCTCCTCTTGTCCCAAAGGAAAAGCCCTTCCCTGAAGTCTTGGTTTCCCCGTACATCGGCATGTACTCGTTCCCTGCTTGCCACTTTGCTGAATCGGTTTTGGCCTCGGATTAGGACAATCATTCACATGGTGATCCAAGGATCCACAGCCATAACATCTCCCTTCCTTCCTCCAGCAAGAATCATAATTATGCCCAACCTTGCCACAATAAGAACAAGTCAATTTGTACCCTTGTACTTGCTGAATTTGCTGAGTTGCAAGCTTGCCCTTAGGTTGATGCATGCTTCTTTGATCATTATATGCCCCTGCTCTTTGCACTGTATTACCACCGGTGTTCAAATTCCTTCCACCTTGCCAATTCGAAAGATTTGGTCTAGTTCCACTCAACCGTGCCCTTTTTCTCTGTATGTCCCCATCACTCTTCTCAATGAGCAAAGTTCTGTCTACCATTTCATAATAGTCATCGAAATTGAGAATCGAGGCCTTTTCTTGGATTCCAGGCTTCAAAGCATCTTGAAATTCTCTAGCCCTCCTATCTTCTCCCTCTACCAAGTACGAAGCATGCTAGCCAATGATGTGAACTTGGTTGCATATTGTTGCACCGTTAGATTGCCCTACTCCAAATTCAGAACACTCAGCCACCTTTTTCAGTTTAACAATTCGAGGAATGTAGTTTTAATTGAACTCGATTTTGAACAATTCCCAAGTGCGAAATGTTTGAGCTGCTGTCCATTTGCTATCAATCATTTCCCACCAACAAGCAGCGTCATTTTCAAGTCTAAAAGTTGCAAGTAATAATTTCATCTCATCATTCAGCCCCATGGTTTTAAAGATTCTCTCCAAGTTCCTAATCCAATTTTCAGCTTTGTCTGGATCACCCTCTCCAACAAACTCTTGTGGATGCATATTCATGAAATTCTTTAGCATTTCAAATTTACGTTGCGTTTCTAGGTCGTGGTTAGGTCCTCGGTGGTTGAGATTGTTATTTTGCTGATTCTCCATGCAAGAGACCATACGTCCCAATATCACATACATACCTTTCAAAGCGGTGTCGGCGTCTTTAACCGAAGAGCTTGCTTCTCTGTCAGCCATTCGTACCTATAAAGAGGCATGGAATTAGAGAAAACCGAAGTTCTGAGATCAAGCTTAAGACTTAACTCCGAAGATCATATCCTGGCTAATAAGCTCTGATGCCATCTTACTTGTCACGCCCTAAGAAGCGACAACACATACGCTAACACACTGACCTTCTTCCGAAGGTAATCAGAGTGCGCTAGTTTGCATTTGAAATGAAAAAAAAAGCACCCATGAAGTCCTTAAGACATATATTACATTCATCCATCCTTATGAATCCAAACTCATAGGCACATTAACACAACCGCACTTCTCACTAACTCATAAAGAAATGATACAAAACTACATAGCACACCTCACTCCTATTTACAAGTGGACAAGGACTTAATATCCCGATTCTCGGGCACAAAGGGGTACTCAAAGTTTTTCTCGCCAATGCCCACGCCTATCTCTTCCTGATTTTCTCCAGTATCTAAAAGGTAGAGATGAAAAAGGGGTTAGCAACAGCTAAGTAGAGCAAACATATGACCAACATAAAACACTATCTTAATCATAACGAGCGTGCATAAGCCAAACAAAACATGATTATCTTCAACTCATGCATGGCATATGATAAAATGCAGCGAACGAGCAATAATTAACTCAAGCATAATACATATCATAACGACTCTAGGGAGCCAAAACATAAGCTGAATGCGCGTTCACCTACCATCCTTTCTTGGTAAGAACCTAAATTGATCACTTGAAAGCTGAGCCGATCAAATTCAGTTTACCAGTGATAAATGTAGACCTTGCACAAGAGTTCGCACATATTGACAGTCTACGTAGTGCAACGTAATGCCCCTGGGAGGTTAACCTGCTGAGCAAGCTCAATATATACCCCGTTTCCATATAACCCGATTTGCCGGCTTTCGACCCCCGGTTTCGAAGACTCGCATGGCTTACAGCATGATATAATGCATAGAGAATGTTAAACACGTCAAGTGTCATATAAAATAATATTTTTGCATTTCCTAGCTCAAAACAGTTTTAGTGAAAGCAGACCAGTTCCAAATCTAAGCAATTTAGGGGTAACATACACTTCGAATTTGACAGTGATATAAAATACAATGTTAAAGCACACATCTTAAGCTTTCCAAAAAGTTAGAGAACACCCAAATCTGACGAGTATTGAATAAGATATGCTGGTTTAAATATCAACACAGAATCAGCCCAGTTTAATCAGCTTCGACCAGTTTGGTATTTATGCAATTTAGGGCAGTATAAACTTCGAATTAGAGAGTGATCAAAGAAACAATAACATCTTCAACTTTCCAGAAAGCTATAGAATACTCAAATCCAACAAGTATTGAATGAGATATGCATGCTTAAATATCAACACAGAATCTGCCCAGATTTCTCTAATCCAATTCTAGCACTCCATAAGCACATAGCACGCCATATATACACACCCAACCATGATTAAAACCATGCTCAAGGCTGCTCATATGTACAACCCTACCTTTGACAAGATTGGGGTGTATAAAATATCAAGAGCTCCCTCTTTTGTCAAGAAGAGAACATCCAAATATCAACGGTTACTAATCTAAAATTATCACAGCAAATTCTCTTTTTGTTTCCCTTCCTTCTTCAAGCTCTCAAAACTCCTCTCTAATTTTTCTACAAGTAGGCACCTCGCCTCTCTCTTCCTTCTTGTTTTTACTTCAAAAGGTGGAAGACATGAGCCACCCACGTTTGGAGAAATCTGCAGAGATTTCTCCCTAGAGAAATAAGTGTTTAAAGGGGATTAGACCCCTTCCAAGTCTTAATAATAAGAACATGACAACCCAAATCAATTTCTAGACTTAATAGGCTTCATTTGTACTAGTTAACCTAGATTAGTGACTAAGTAATCACAATTAGCTTAATTACGATTTGGGCAAACTAATCAAGCTTAGTCACTAACTAATCACGATTAACGTTGACTAATCCAGATTAGCATAATCACGATTAGGGCTTAACTAATCATACTTAAGACCAACTAATCAGGATTAAGACTAAGCTAATCCACCTACTTGAGGTGCTTCAATGCCAACACAAGCATACAACTTGTTCTACATAAATAGGTCGGGAAGACCACTCGTATAATGCATTAGATCTTCAATTAAGAAAGGTATCACGCTACATGCATAATAACAAGCATGCATTTTGAAGTTCACAGCTAGGTTAAACTAAGGTCCTCACACCTACCCCTCCTTAGAAGAATTTAGTCCCTAAATTCATACCTCGCTAAGGAAAACAAATGGGGATACTTCTCTCTAATTTCAGCCTCTCTCTCCCACGTAGCTTCTTCAATTCCACGGTGTTCCCATAACACCATAATAGAGTGGTAGGTTCCGGTTCCGTATTGCTTGTCCCTTTCGGTCCAAATCTGAATCGGCTGCTGGACATAAGATAAATCATTCTGAATCCGAATCGGTTCATGATGCAATACATGTGAAGGATCAGGCTCATACTTCCTTAACATAGATACGTGGAAAACATCATGTATACTAGCTAGCGATGGTGGCAATGCAAGCCGATATGCTACTGCACCAATCCGTTCCAAAATCTCAAAGGGACCAATGTAGCTCGGTGTCAGCTTTCCTTTTTTTCCAAACCTGATAACCCCTTTAGAAGGTGAAACACGTAGAAATACATGATCTCCTATAGCAAATTCTAAATCTCTTCTTATTTTATCTGCATAACTTTTCAGTTTACTCCTAGCCGTTAACAAATGATTACGGATCACCTTGATTGTTTCTGTGGTTTCTTGCACCAATTCGGGTCCTAGTAACTGTTTTTCACCAACTTCATCCCAACAAATTGGAGATCTGCACTTTCTGCCATAAAGAGCTTCAAATGGTGCCATTTCAAAGCTAGAATGGTAGCTGTTATTGTGAGAAAACTCCACAAGTGCCAAGTGATCTTCCCAGTTACCTTTCAATTCCATAGCACATGCTCGTAACATATCCTCCAAGGTCTGAATTGTCCTTTAGCTTTGACCATTTGTTTATGGATGAAAAGATGTGCTAAAAGCAACTTTAGTTCCCATCGCATCTTGAAAAGCCTTCCAAAATCTCGAAGTAAAATGAGGATCTCGATCTGAAATAATGCTTACCGGTGCTCCATGGAATCTAACAATCTCTTTTATATACATACGTGCCAACTTCTCTAAGGTGTAAGTCACATTTATAGCAAGAAAGTGAGCAGATCTAGTAAGTCTATCAACAATCACCCAAAGTCCATTTCGAGTTCGAGGTAAACCTGATACAAAGTCCATGGTAATATGCTCCCGTTTCCACTTGGGCACGGATAACGGTTGAAGTAACCCAGCTGGTTTGCGATGTTCGAACTTAACTTGTTGACATGTAAGACATTTTGCAACAAATTCAGCCACATCTCTCTTCATGTTACTCCACCAATAACTAGACTTCAGATCCTTATACATTTTAGTACTTTCGGGGTGGATAGAATACTTGGACCGATGTGCTTCTTCCATTATCTCTCGTCTCAAACTAGCATCATTCGGAACGCACATTCTCTTACCAATTCAGAGCAAACCATCACTGTGCAATGTAAAATCTGATTTGGAACTCAAATCTTTCAAAATAGCTTGTACTTCTGGATCTCGTGCTTGTGCTTCTCTAATCCTTTCTATCAAAATAGGCTGCACCCTAATATTAGCAAAGACAATACCTGTATTAAGAAGTCGAGGCTGCCAAACGCATGCATCTTCTGACAATTTCTACTCTTTGATCATCAAGTGTGCAACCGTACCTTGTATACTCAATGCATCAGTAACCACATTAGCTTTGCCCATATGATATTGGATGGTGCAATTATAATCATTGAGAAGTTCCATCCATCTACGTTGCCTCATATTAAGCTCTTTCTGTGAAAATAAATACCTCAAGCTTTTATGGTCCGTGTACACTTCAAACGCTGCCCCATACAAATAATGCCGCCATTTATGCAGGGCAAATACAATTGCTGCCAATTCCAAATCATGTGTAGGATAGTTTTGCTCATAGGGTTTTAGCTTCCTCGAAGCATAGGCTATTACCTTTCCCCGCTGCATTAGAACACAACCCAAACCAACATGTGAAGCATCACTATAGATTATAAGCTTATCGTTACCTTCCGGTAGACTTAGAATAAGGCCTGAAATCAATCGTTGCTTGGAAACTAGTCTCACACTTTGTATCCCAAACAAACTTCACTGATTTTTGAGTAAGCTTTGTTAATGGACTTGAAATCATAAGCTTTGTTAATGGACTTGAAATCATTGAGAAATTTTGCACAAATCTCTGTTAATACCTTGCCAGTCCCAAAAAGCTACGAACTTCTTTCACAGTAGTCGGTCTCTGCCAATTTACAACCGTTTCAATCTTTTCTGGATCTACGGATACGTCTGCACTAGATACAATATGTCACAAAAAATGTAACTTGCTCGAACCAAAATTCACATTTGCTGAACTTTGCGTATAATTTCCTTTCACATAAAACTTGCAACACTACCCGGAGATGGTATTCATGTTGTTCACGGTCCTTGGAATAGACAAGAATATCATCAATAATGACTACACAACAAAGGAATCCAAGTATGGCTTAAAAACACGATTCATCATGTCCTTGAAGGCTACTAGAGCGTTAGTAACACCAAACGGCATAACAAAGAACTCATAACAACCATAACGTGTTCTGAACATCTTCTTTCCGGACTTTCAATTGATGATATCCTGATCTCAAATCAAGCTTAGAAAATACTGTTGCACCCTGTAATTGATCAAACAAGTCATCAATGTGCGGAAGTGGATATTTGGTCCTCACAGTCACATGATTCAATTGCCTATAATCAATGCACAATCTCAACGAACCGTCTTTCTTTTTAATGAACAATACGGGAGCACCCCAAGGCGTAAGACTTGGGTGAATAAGGGCTTTATCTAGTAGTTCTTACAACTGAACCTTCAACCCTTTCAACTCTGTTGGAGCCATTCTATATGGAGGTTTAGAAACCGAACTTGTTCCTGGCAATAACTCAATAACAAATTCAAATTCTTGATCAGGGGGTAGAGCTTTTATATCATCAGGGAACACATCACTGAACTCACGAACAACTGGAATGTCTTCAATTTTTTGCTCTTTCTTACCGTGATCAATTGCATAACAAAGGTACCCTACACAACCTCTAGAAAGCAACTTACGAGCATGAATAACATAAATAATAGGTGCGGAAGAAAACCCTTTGTCCCCAACTAATTCCAGTGTACCTTGTTCCGGCATATCAAAAGTAACACTCTTAGCATGACAATCAACATTAGCATGATGTTGAGATAACCAGTCCATACCAAGAATGACATCCAAATTCTGAAGGGGTAGAAGTATCAGATCAGCGTTAAGTCCCTTACCACACACTACTACTTGGCATGATCTATATATAACGTCGGACGGTAAGGAGTCGCGCGTAGGTATACGCAACACAAGTTCATATGGTAAACTCTCGGGTCTCTTACCCAAATGATGCACAAAATGTGGGGCTACATAAGAATGTGATGAACCTGGATCAATCAAAACTCGTGCCAAGTGCTGAAAAAAAAAAAGTTCACTACAGACCACCTCGTCCGAATTTCTTGCCTCCTCTTGTCCCAAAGCAAAAGCCCTTCCCTGAAGTCTTGGTTTCCCCGTACCTCGGCCTGTACTCGTTCCCTGCTTGCCACTTTGCTGAATGGGTTTTGGCCTCGGATTAGGACAATCATTCACACGGTGATCCAAAGATCCACAGCCATAACATTTCCCTTCCTTCCTCCAGCAAGAATCATAATTATGCCCGACCTTGCCACAATAAGAACAAGTCAATTTGTACCCTTGTACTTGCTGAATTTGCTGAGTTGCAAGCTTGCCCTTAGGTTGCTACATGCTTCTTTGATCATTATATGCCCCTGCTCTTTTCACTTTATTACCACCGGTGTTCAAATTCCTTCCACCTTGCCAATTCGAAAGATTTGGTCTAGTTCCACTCAACCGTGCCCTTTTTCTCTGTATGTCCCCATCACTCTTCTCAATGAGCAAAGCTCTGTCTACCATTTCATAATAGTCATCAATACTGAGAATTGAGATCTTTACTTGCATTCCAGGCTTCAAACCATCTTGAAACTTTCTGGCCCTCCTATCTTTTCCCTCTACCAAGTACGAAGCATGTCTAACCAATGATGTGAACTTGGTTGCATATTGTTGCACCGTTAGATTGCCCTGCTCAAAATACAGACACTAAGCCTCCCTTTTCAGCCTAACACTGCGGGGAACATATTTTTTATTGAACGCCTTTTTGAACTATGCCCAAGTCCGAACTGTTTGAGCCGCTGTCCATTTGCTATCAATCATTTCCCACCAACAAGCAGCATCATTTTCAAGTCTAAAAGTTGCAAGTAATAATTTCATCTCATCATTCAGCCCCATGGTTTTAAAGATTCTCTCCAAGTTCCTAATCCAATTTTCAGCTTTGTCTGGATCACCCTCTCCAACAAACTCTTGTGGATGCATATTCATGAAATTCTTTAACATTTCAGATTTACCTTGCCCTTCTAGATCATGGTTAAACCCTCGGTGGTTGAGATCACTGTTATTTTGCTGATTCTCCAGGCAAGAGACCATGCGCCCCAATATCACATACATTTCTTTGAAAGCGCTGTCGGCGTCTTTCCCCGAAGAACTTGCTTCTATGTCAGCCATTCGTACCTATAAAGAGGCATGAAATTAGAGAAAACCGAAGTTCTAAGATCAAGCTTAAGACTTAACTCCGAAGATCATATCCTGGCTAATAAGCAAAACTCATGCTCTGATACCATCTTAGTTGTCACGCCCCAAGAAGCGACAACACATACGCTAACACGCTAACCTTCTTTCGAAGGTAATCAGAGTGCGCTAGTTTGCATTTGAAATGAAGAAAAAAAAATCACCCATGAAGTCCTTAAGACATATATTACATTCATCCATCCCTACAAATCCAAACTTATAAGAACATATACACCACACTTCTCACTAACTAATAAACAAATGATACATAACTACATAGCACACCTCACTCCCTATTTACATGTGGACAAGGACTTACTATCTCTGATTCTCGGGCACAAAGGGGTACTCAAAGTTTTCCTCGCCAACTCCCTCGCCTATCTCTTCTTGATTTTTTCCAGTATCTAAAAGGTAGATATGGAAAAGGGGTTAGCAACAGCTAAGTAGAGCAAACATATGACCAACAAAAACACTATCGTAATCATAACAAGCATTCATAAGACAAACAAAACATGATTATCTTCAACTCATGCATGACATACGATAAAATGCAGCGAACGAGCAATAATTAACTCAAACATAAGACATATCATAATGACTCTAGGGAGCCAAAAACACAATCCAAATGCTCGTTCACCTACCATCCTTTCTTAGTAAGACCCTAATTTGATCACTCAAAAGCTGAGCCGATCAAATTCAGTTTGAGTGATAAATTTAGACCTTACACAAGACACCGCACATATTGACAGTATACGCAGTGCAACGTAATGCCCTTGGGAGGTTAACCTGCTAAGCAAGCTCAATATATACCCTGTTTCCATATAACCCGATTTGCCGGCCTTCGACCCCCGGTTTCGAAGACTCGCATGAACTTATAGCATGATATAATGCATAGAGAATGTTAAACACGTCAAGTATCATATAAAACATTGATATGCATTTCTTAGCACATAACAGGTTTAGTGAATGCAGACCAGTCCCATATCTAAGCAATTTAGGGAACATACACTTTGAATTTGAGAGTGATATAAAATACAATGTTAAAGCACACATCTTAAGCTTTCCAAAAAGTTAGAAAACACTAAAATCCGACAAGTATTGAATGAGATAGGCATGTCTAAATATCAACACAGAATCTGCCCAGATTAATCAGCTTTGACCAGTTTCATATTTATGCAATTTAGGGCAGTATAAACTTCAAATTCGAGAGCGATCAAAGAAAAAATGTTAAAGAACACATGTTCAGCTTTCTAGAAAGTTATAGAACATTTAAATTCGACAAGTAGGGAATGAGATATGCTTGTTTAAATATCGACAAAGAATCTGCCCAGATTTCTCTAATCCAATTCTAGCACTCCATAAGCACATAGCACGCCATATATACACACCCAACCATGATTAAAACCATGCTCAAGGCTGCTCATATGTAAAACCCTACCTTTGACAAGATTAGGGTGTATAAAATATCAAGAGCTCCCTCTTTTGTCAAGAAGAGAACATCCAAATATCAACGGTTACTAATCTAAAATTATCACAGCAAATTCTCTTTTTGTTTCCCTTCCTTCTTCAAGCTCTCAAAACTCCTCTCTAATTTTTCTACAAGTAGGCACCTCGCCTCTCTCTTCCTTCTTGTTTTTACTTCAAAAGGTGGAAGACATGAGCCACCCACGTTTGGAGAAATCTGCAGAGATTTCTCCCTAGAGAAATAAGTGTTTAAAGGGGATTAGACCCCTTCCAAGTCTTAATAATAAGAACATGACAACCCAAATTAATTTCTAGACTTAATAGGCTTCATTTGTACTAGTTAACCTAGATTAGTGACTAAGTAATCACAATTAGGTTAATTACGATTAGGGCAAACTAATCAAGCTTAGTCACTAACTAATCACGATTAACGTTGACTAATCCATATTAGCATAATCACGATTAGGGCTTAACTAATCATACTTAAGACCAACTAATCAGGATTAAGACTAAGCTAATCCACCTACTTGAGGTGCTTCAATGCCAACACAAGCATACAACTTGTTCTACATAAATAGGTCGGGAAGACCACTCGTATAATGCATTAGATCTTCAATTAAGAAAGGTATCACGCTACATGCATAATAACAAGCATGCATTTTGAAGTTCACAGCTAGGTTAGACTAAGGTCCTCACACCTACCCCTCCTTAGAAGAATTTAGTCCCTAAATTCATACCTCGCTAAGGAAAACAAATGGGGATACTTCTCTCTAATTTCAGCCTCTCTCTCCCACGTAGCTTCTTCAATTCCACGGTGCTCCCATAACACCTTAAAAAAGTGGTATGTTCCTGTTCCGTATTGGTTGTCCCTTTCGGTCCAAATCTGAATCGGCTGCTGGACATGATAATTCATTCTGAATCCAAATCGGTTCATAATGGAATACATTTGAAGGATCTCATACTTCCTTAACATAGATACGTGGAAAACATCATGTATACTAGCTAGCGATGGTGGCAATGCAAGCCGATATGCTACTGCACCAATCCGTTCCAAAATCTCAAAGGGACCAATGT
Organism: Escallonia rubra; assembly: GCA_033065855.1. Taxonomy (NCBI): domain Eukaryota; kingdom Viridiplantae; phylum Streptophyta; class Magnoliopsida; order Escalloniales; family Escalloniaceae; genus Escallonia; species Escallonia rubra. Next base: position 2,712 of record JAVXUO010001036.1, on the reverse strand, counting down.
AGCTCGGTGTCAGCTTTCCTTTTTTCCAAACCGATAACCCCTTTAGAAGGTGAAACACGTAGAAATACATGATCTCCTATAGCAAATTCTAAATCTCTTCTTATTTTATCTGCATAACTTTTCAGTTTACTCCTAGCCGTTAACAAATGATTACGGATCACCTTGATTGTTTATGTGGTTTCTTGCACCAATTCGGGTCCTAGTAACTGTTTTTCACCAACTTTGCCCCGACAAATTTGAGATCTGCACTTTCTGCCATAAAGAGCTTCAAATGGTGCCATTTCAAAGCTAGAATGGTAGCTGTTATTGTGAGAAAACTCCACAAGTGCCAAGTGATCTTCCCAGTTACCTTTCAAATCCATAGCACATGCTCGTAACATATCATCCAAGGTCTGAATTGTCCTTTCGCTTTGGCCATCTGTTTGTGGATGGAAAGATGTGCCAAAAGCAAGTTTCGATCCCATCGCATCTTGGAAAGCCTTCCAAGACATCAAAGTAAAATGAGGATCTCGATCTGAAATAATGCTTACCGGTACTCCGTGGAATCTAACAATCAGCTCTATATACATACGTGCCAACTTCTCTAAGGTGTGAGTCACATTTATAGCAAGAAAGTGAGCAGATTTAGTAAGGCTATCAACAATCACCCAAAGTCCATTTCGAGTTCGAGGTAAACCTGATACAAAGTCCATGGTAATATGCTCCCGTTTCCACTTGGGCACGGACAACGGTTGAAGTAACCCAGCTGGTTTGCGATGTTCGAACTTAACTTGTTGACGTGTAAGACATGTTGCAACAAATTTAGCCACATCTCTCTTCATGTTACTCCACCAATAACTAGACTTCGGATCCTTATACATTTTAGTACTTCCGGAGTGGATAGAATACTTGGACCGATGTGCTTCTTCCATTATCTCTCGTCTCAAACTAGCATCGTTCGAAACACACATTCTCTTACCAATCCGGAGCAAACCATCACTGTGCAACGTAAAATCTGATTTGGAACTCTAATCTTTCAAAATAGCTTGTACTTCTGGATCTCGTGCTTGTGCTTCTCTAATCCCTTCTGTCAAAATAGGCTGCACCCTAATATTAGCAAAGACAAATACCTGTGTTAAGTAGTCGAGGCTGCCAAACGCATGCATCTTCTAACAATTTCCACTATTTTATCATCAAGTGTGCAACCATAGCTTTTCTACTCAATGCATCAGCGACCACATTAGCTTTGCCCGGATGATATTGGATGGTGCAATTATAATCATTGAGAAGTTCCATCCATCTACGTTGCCTCATATTAAGCTCTTTCTGTGAAAATAAATACCTCAAGCTTTTATGGTCCGTGTACACTTCAAACGCTGCCCCATACAAATAATGCCGCCATTTATGCAGGGCAAATACAATTGCTGCCAATTCCAAATCATGTGTAGGACAGTTTTCCTCATATGGTTTTAGCTTCCTCAAAGCATATGCTATTACCTTTCCCCGCAGCATTAGAGCACCACCCAAACCAACATGTTAAGCATCACTATAGATTGTAAGATTATCGTTACCTTCCGGTAGAGTTTAAATAGGGGCTAAAATCAATAGTTGCTTGGAAACTAGCCTCACACTTTGTATCCCAAACAAACTTCACTGATTTTTTAGTAAGCTTTGTTAATGGACTTGAAATCATAAGCTTTGTTAATGGACTTGAAGTCATTGAGAAATTTTGCATAAATCTCCGGTAAATACCCTGCCAGTCCCAAAACGCTACGAACTTCTTTCGCAGTAGCCGATCTTTGCCAATTTACAACCGCTTCAATCTTTACTGGATCTACTGATACGACTGCACTACATACAATATGTCCCAAAAATGTAAGTTGCTCGAGCCAAAATTCGCATTTGCTGAACTTTGCGTACAATTTCTTTTCACGTAAAACTTGCAACACTAGTCGGAGAAGGTATTCATGATGTTCAAGGTTCTTGGAGTAGACAAGAATATCATCAATAAAGACTACAACAAAGGAATCCAAGTGCGGCTTAAAAACACGATTCATCGTGTCCATGAAGGCTGCTGGAGCGTTAGTAACACCAAACGGCATAACATGGAACTCATAATGACCATAACGTGTTCTGAACATCTTCTTTCGGACTTTCAATTGATGATATCCTGATCTCAAATCAAGCTTAGAAGACACTGTTGCACCTTGTAATTGATCAAACAAGTCATCAATGTGCGAAAAGTGGATATTTGTTCCTCATAGTCATATGATTGAATTGCCTATAATCAATGCACAATCTCAATGAACCGTCTTTCTTTTTAACGAACAATACGGGAGCACCCCAAGGCGATACACTTGGTTGAATAAGGCCTTTATCTAGTAGTTCTTTCAACTGAACCTTCAACTCTCTCGACTCTGTTGGAGCCATTCTATATGGAGCTTTAGAAGCCGGAGTTGTTCCTGGCAATAAGTCAATAGCAAATTCAAATTCTCGATCAGGGGGTAGAGCTTTTATATCATCAGGGAACACATCGCTGAACTCACGAACAACTGGAATGTCTTCAATTTTCTTGGCGTTCTTACCGTGATCAATTGCATAACAAAGGTACCCTACAAAACCTCTAGAAAGCAACTTGCGAGCATGAATAGCAGAAATAATAGGCGTTGAAGAAAACCCTTTATCCCCAACAAATTCCAATGTACCTTGTTCCGGCATATCAAAAGTAACACT